>VDFB02342533.1:0-51930 GCA_007258455.2 Sequoia sempervirens
GTTGAATTGAATCATGAAAAATTTTGAATTGTATTTTATGGTGTAATAACATACTAAAATTCATTTTTATATGTGAAAGATTACAAAGAATTCACCAAGCTTGATGGTGATGCTAACATGTGAAGTGTATCCCTTAAATTAGGCATATTGGGTCATGAAATATATTTGGAAACTATAAGGCATATATGGGTTTAGTGGTTTTTCCCTTCATTCTATTATAAGGAGGAGCTATATATAAAGAAGGTGAATATCATTGTAAAGATATGTGAAGAGCATGTAATATACTCAAGTTTGCTTCAAGATATAGCATGGAGTGACTTCTTCCATAAGGAGTAGTGTACAGCGTTACCCTACCTAAAGGGTTTATTCTATTTATACATATATTAGATATTAGGACATCTTAGCCCACCAACATCTCTTGTGTTGTGTTTGATCTATCTTCCTTATTATATCATTTCCATTAGTGTATGTATGGATCTTATCAAGTGGTATCAAAGCTATGATTTTGGCAAAGGTGACAATGAAACCTAATTTTGAAGAATTGTCTATATCTTCCAAATGGATACCAAATTTTTTATCATTTTTTAAATAAAGTTGGAGAATCCAATATGGAAGCTACAATCCAAAATTTAGATTTTCATCATCAATATTGATTGACTTATTACAATATTAGACTTTTTTCATAATTTTGCTCTCTAAGCCACAAATCATGATTTTTTTTTGTTTAAATTTCTAGAAAGCTCATCAAAATTCATTCGGATCTACTATTTTTATTTTTATTTTGAGGTTGATAACATTATGAAATGATTTGATCAAAGTTAGATCAATGGTATGGATAGAAGGTGTTTTATTGAAAGAATTTTTTTTCAAACCTTAGTTTTAATGGAGGTTTTTGATGGATTTGGTAATACATTAGAGTTGTGGCTAAATTTCAATAGAGTTTATGGTAAAAAAATAGGATGGAAACTATATATTTGGTTTATACTTGAAACATTAAGCTAAAATATAGTATTGTCAATTGTATACAAGCATTCATTCTATCGATAATTTAGAACAAGAATTTTTTGATAATGGGTGTTGGAAAATAAATACTAGTTAGTGATGATATGGATAACATGGAAAAAGAAGTAGAAATTAAGGATGATAATAATCAAGGAGAGAGAGAATAAGAACAAGAAGAGAAAGAATGAGAAGGGGAAGAAGATGAAGAAGGAGAAGGGAGAAGGGGGAAGGGAAACAAGAGAAGATATAGGATACAAGTATATGCATGTTAGCTCCAAGAAAGGAAGATTCAATCCTTCAATTTTAGAGATGCATTCAAAAAGAGAATCTTATTGTTTCTATAAACTCTAGTAGAAAGTATAATTTCATCAAAGAAGTAGCTAAGAAACTACATGTACAAGAATAAAATCATGGACAAGAAAATAGAGGGGAAGCATATCCAATTTTTTAAAGATTTGAAGCTCTCAATTAATAGCTATGTTTTTCATTCAAACTTCTATTATTTGGATATGGATGGGTTGGGTATTGGTTTTAGGTATCTTTGGTTAGAATTTGTGGGGACAATAGACATTAATGTGTAAAAGAAGTTCATAAAGCTTTGGTGTAGAAGGAAAACATTTACATTACAAGATATTACACATAATAGAGACCAAAGGAAATTCAAGGTAAAGAAAGTTCAAGAATCTATAAAAAATTACACCAAAGAATTAAAAGACAAATAAGAGGGCCAAGGATGGAAGTAAAGTTGTGGAATAAATTTCCTACACTAATCTATGAGAGGAGGTATGTGCAGAAAAAAATAAAATGATCATCTAGTTACAAGGAAATAAACACAAAAGTAATATACCATAACATAGTGATTTATGTGACAAAAACCCTTTATGGATAGAAACCCCACACTCCAACATAACTCAATGTACTATTTAGTAACTAATGGTTACAATACAGTTGAATATTCTAAACCTTTACTAGAGTACCACCAACAAGAGATCTTGATGAATTTTGGTATCATAATAGTACCTTCAGAACTCACTATGAAACCTCCATCTCAAGTACCCAACAAATAGTTGAAGCAATACATAAACCCATAAAATTGTAATTAAGAAACCATGAACTAAAAGCACACAAAGTGTGAAACCCACATACCTAGTCAAAATCCATTATATAAGCCCCAAGATGAGTCCATAGGCTAAAAAATAACATAATCCTTTTTGCATGTCATAAAATCATCATAGTCCATTCACCAACTTGGATGATCCATTTTGGCTCAATTATCTCAAATCAAATATGTTTATGACATGTCATAACATATATCATAATTTTTCCACCAAGTGCAACTCCCTCTTACAACCTAGTTATTATATTTCATAGATGTTCTTACATTTCTAATGTGTGAGGCCCAACTTTCAAAGGCAATAAATTTTGATTGGGGAAGTTGATTGAGCCCATTTTTTTAAATTGAAGATCTCAAAGAGCTTCACATTGGTGTAGCCTTCTTTCTCTAGTTAAGGTGTGTTTCAACATTTTTTTGGGTCAAAATGAACCTCTAGATACTTGAAGATTATAATTTTGTGTTTTGTATTCTAAAAGTTAAATTTTGTTTTAAAAAGAGGGTGCAATACTGAGACACCTTTCCCATCATTCTCCTAATCACCAAACACCTCAAAAGAGCAAAGGGAATACCAAAACTATCAATTATATCTATTATGAGTTGATAAACTCACAAACTTATTGCACCACCTAAACATCTCTATGTTGACTAGCTTCATTAATGTATTTATGACATTCTACAAAGTGTCAACTTTATCTAGCATCACCTTCCCATCCTCTACCATGTCATAAAAATGACATTTTACATCTAGGCTTTTTATCCTCCCATGAAAGTAAGGTTTTTTTTCCAAATATATGACACTAACTGTCATAAATATCTCTAATAGCTCCCTAACTTAGCCCCACATATGAACTTAATCTCCATAATACATATGAACTCCTTATAAGAACCAATAGCTTTTGTTTACTTAGCTACTATAGTGGAAAAATTAAACACAACATTTTACTTACTCATCTAGCTAATAGCACCACTAAATAAATTGAACACACGTCCACTAATGGATCTTCTATTGTATGCATCTCCTAATTGATCTAAATCCATGAATCCATAAATATCCATGAAGTTTGGGTTGCATGTGGAATCACCATGATAAAAAAAAAAATACCACTAAGAGGTGCCTTACAAATATTTTAAGACGCTATTAGTTCATCACCTCAATGATCTTGTCTAGGATTAGTCATAAAGCAACTCATGACTACCACTACTTAGCCAATGTTTGGTCTTGTACAAACCATGGCATTCATCAAACTGACAATTGCATTGGTGTAAGGAAGACACACCATATCCTACATCTATTTGGGTCTCATAGGACATTGCTTAACTAAAATTTTAGTTCTCATAGAAATAGGAACACTCAATGGTCTACTACCTACCATACTAAAATGTTGCATACAAAATTCACAAACTTACTCTATACCATTTAAGCTTTATATTCACTCTATATTTCTCCATAGCCTATATATACTTAGAAACCAACAATTCATTTATGTCAAAGTATGCTAAAATATGAGTTCCAAGTCACAAATCACATCCTTGTTGTTACCAAAAATAACATATCATCTATGTACAATTTGATAAAAGAAAACATATCATTGTCCATTTTATAATAAACATAATAATGTGATTTTGATCTTAGGTATTCCATCCCAACCTAAAAAATCATTTTTTGGCATCGAATTCTAGGAGATTGTTTAAGACTATACGAAGATTTTTCCAATCTAAAAACCAAAGACTCCTTGCTTTTAACAACATAGTGCTCTAGCTATGTCATGTAGATCTCTTCCTCCAAGTTGTCATCCAAGAATTTTTTCTTCACATCCATCTTTTCTATGTCTAAATTAAAATATACTACTATAGATAACAAGAACCTAATAGATTTTAGCTTCAAAACTAGAGAAAAGTCTCATAAAAGTCTATCACCTTGTAATGTCCCTTTCTAAATGTACTTAATTTGGAGAGTGTTTTGGCCACTTTCCTACCTTGGGAAAGATTTCAATCTTGCTCATTTTTTACATACCTTTATTTCATTCTTTGCTTCCGTATTTTCCCAATCCTTTACTTTCCAAAACTCCTTTTACCTTGGTACCCTTTCCCTTGATTCTTTGTTTCCCAAACCCCCACTTTGTCCTACTTGATGGAATTTCATAGTTTTATTTCCTTACAAGATTAGGTATATCCACTATTAATGTAGCTCATCACCTTTCTAGAATTGATCTTTTCACACTCATAGCTTAAGTTTACTTAGGTTTTTTTTTTTTTTTCTCACTTCATAGCATTGAGACATGTGTTCTCATCGCTTGAGACGTCTATTGACACTTGCTCACACACTTGTCAAATGAGCTTACAAGTTTTCCATCTGTAGAGAGATAGTCAGAGTTTCACTTCTACCTCCTCACCTCCTCATCCTTGCCTATATATGTAAGGCTTCATCATTGTATTATACACTCTTCATTCCTATATTGATAGGCATACTTGTGTTTATTTTGTTTACTTGTAGGAGCTTGTTTCGAGCTCTTGATCTTGGCATTCTCCAACATGGTATCAAAGTAATAAGAGCATGTTCCTTCTTGTATCAAAGTGAGTCTTGCATATAGCCCTATCAACGGAGTGTTGTGGAGCCAAATGGACACCGCCATTGCATCTAGAAGGTTCGGGAAACAAAAATATATCTTTCACTTTATCAATTTCAGTCACTTAGAATTTTTGCAATTTTTTGTTGCCCATTATAAAGTTATAAAAAATCAAAAAAAAGAAAAGAGTAGAGAAACAATCTCCCTTTGCCAATCTACACATCTACTCAATTTGGTCAAATACATGTTTTTTTGGCCTATCTGGCCTATTTGGAGGGTTTCTACTATGGTTTATTTCAAGGTATCAACTGAGTTTTTGCAGAATTTTGATCATTTTTACCTAGTTCATTTGTGACTACCACTTAGGAGAATTACTCCAAAGAGCTCGTAGTGCCTCTCCATTGTTCTGTGCACTACATGAGGATTGTTGTCATTTTTGGGAACTCGGTCGATAAAGGTGTGGATCGTGATCTGTACTCGAGGATTTCATTTTTTCTCGAAGGAGTTATCACCTCCATATTCTATGAAGGCCTCCTAATCCTCTCATTGCACCTGTGGAAACCAGATAGGCTATTCTCACTGTACCAGTACTTTTTTAATTATTTGTGGCGATTCTAAGCAGCAGGGAATTATTGAAGGAGCAATAGATATAATCATCTCCAACGGCTTCCTTTGATCTGGTCATTACAACCAACATGAAGGAGCAGAGACTAATCAAACTCCAACGCCCCTTTCATTCGGGCAATTTTGTACCTGTAAGTGGCCTCACACCCTAGAGTTGGGGGGCATTCAATCCTCCCAACCCCTACGCATCAAATCCTACACACAGCCTCTTAACCAGCATGTGAAGCTTCCACATTCATGAAGGACAATGGCGAATAAAGTTTGTTGAGTTTTTGGGACTGCTGAAGACAATATTTTTGCATCAAATATAGTGAACGCCTCCTACTATAGTCCACTGCTCCATTGTTGCATATCTTCCCAAGAATCATTTGACTTCAAAATTTGGCAAGTATCCAGCGACCAAATCAACACCTGCATTCATTGCAAATTCCAACGGCTTCATTAATCTTCATTTGAGCAAACTCCAGCTCCTCCAATGGTCTTCCATTGACCAAGTCTTTCAACAGCTCCACAATAACAGCAAGCACTTCCATTTAACATGAAGACTAAACATTTGGCACAAAGACTTGGTCTATATCAACCACATTTTGCTATAGTTAAACATTTTTTTGTTAACATTTGATGTTAGTTTTCACATCACCATCAAATTTCAGTTAGTGGTTAAAAGTTTGTAAAGGAGGCCTTTTCTTCATTTTAGGATAACTTCTAAACAAGGAGTCATCAAAAAGCTCTTTCCACCCTAGACTAAGTAGCGTCAAGACATTTTAGAAATTGTACTTTTTTAATTTATTTTTTAACCTTTGAAATCAATGTAATTTGTGCAATTTTTGACAAGGCATAATTTTTTCATCCCATTTGTCGAAAATTGACCAAAAAAAAAATTGAAATTCATTAGAATTTCACAAAGATTATAGATTTGTAGTTAAATTTAAGTTTTGAAAATCCCATTTACAATATTTGTAAAAGTCTTTGTGACTTATAAACAAACAATTTGGCTTTCAAACTTGACACAAGCTTGTAATTCTTGTTTTGCATCTTACTGGGGGGGCCTACATTCAAATATAATACAATTTTGAGGGGTTTTGGTAAGGCACAATTCAAGTGCATTGTTGTGTGTGCAACAATTTTATAAATGAGTTGTCTTTCAATGATAAAAAATGTTGGTGGTCAACAATTATTAGTACTTCCAAGCCGGCTCTTGTTGGGACTCCTAGGATTGAAGCATTGCGGATTTTCCACAAAGGGTTTCACACCATACAAAATCTTGACTCTTCTAGAAATTGGACCCATTGGCCAACCTTGTAGCAAAATTCCAAGATTGCTAGTTCTAACTTGCCTTGTATCCTAAGAATTTAGAAGTTCAATCCTAATGTTATGATGCACAAGCTAGGACTCCAACTCTTAGATTCTTGGAGGAAAAACTATCAAATGGAATCATAATCCAACTTTCATGAATTATATTCCTAGAATGTTGTACAAAGTGCTTAGTCCTTTTTCTCTAGCTCTTTTGAAGCCCAATCAACACTAGAGTCTTCATGCTTCCCACTACACATGGCTTTTCAAGCTTTAGAGATTTGGTAGTCTATGCTTGAGCCTAACTAGTGCATCTTGGGAAATTTTAGCCAAATTTTCTTGCATGTTGCATAATTGAGACCTTTAAGCATCTCTTTTGGACCTACCCTCATGCTCAATCAACTTGGAAGTGGATCCATAGATTGTTTGCATTTTTCCATCTTAAAATTTTCTCCTAGAGAGTTGTCATCTTTGGGGGTACGACTCCTTGGTTTGCTTGTATTACTAGACTTGATTGTTTTAGATCTCTTTTTCAAATTCAAAAGTCTAGAAAATCCTTTTTTTTTTCTATTAATATTATTGGTTATTTTTCTCTTTGATTAAGATAATGAATATGGTTTATTTTGTTTACTTTAAGATTGAAGCCTAAGCCAAGGTGGTAGTGATTGAGTTTCAACACTTGTGGGTTTCGCTCAACCAATGAGGGAGCACTCCAAGCACTATGAGCCAAGTTCCCATGGAATTTTTAATACCACTCTTCCTCTCACTACTCATAAACAAATTCACTTTTGTAGCCGAAGTCATTTCTCGTTGCCTTTGCAACAAAGATGGTAGGCTTCCCCTTGTGGAAAAGCTTTTAGCTCTCAAAAAGATGTCATGGTGATGAACCTATTGTTGGTTATGGGTCCACATATCTTGAATGTGCCACCATTATGAATCTAGTGCCTAGTTGGAACATGTTGATCCCCATGTTTGTGCAAAATCTTTTAGTTAATCAAGGTGGGTTGCAAGCTTTGGATCTATCTAATCAACACTCTAAATGGATTATGCTTTGATATGACAATCCTCCACTACCACCCTAACACAACTACTTATGCTTAATATTATTTATATTTTAAATTTATAGAATTTAAATTGCATATACCAACCAACCATTTTCTATTATAAACCTTCTATGTACTATTATCATTTTTATTTTGTTAATTTGATTATAAAAGAGTTTCCAATAAAAAGCCAAAGATGATAAGTTAGAGCCAGCATGAGGAAACTCTATTTTACCTTTCTGGTACCAATGTATCCTACCAATTTCATAATGGCATACACAATACAAAAGATATTCTTTAACGATATAAACTTGAATTACTGATGATAGCATTGGTGTTAGAATGTAATGACTGCCCTTGATTTTTTTTGTTTTTTGTTTGTTGATTGGAATGTTTTTTCTAATGTTTGTTAACTGTTTTCATATGTCATTCATTGTTTCATGCATACATGACATAGATGACATAAAGTAGGAAATATAGAAAGAACTTGCTTGCAAATGGTAGAACTTTCAAAATATATTACTTAACATCATATCAGAAAATCAAAATTTTCATACAAGAAATCAGACTTAGTAATATTCAAATCAGACCTGGAATAAGCGTTCAAACAACAGTTAATTAGCTCCATATTTGTAACCATTCAACACCAACTTGAAAGCCATCAAAAATCCTTGAAACACAATACAGTATGCTACTCAACCAATCCTGATTTTGAGTAAAAACAAACCTATACAATAGCAAGTCAAAATGCTCATAAATAACACCATAAACCACCACAGAGGCGGCCCTCCTAGGCTGGGCAATCTACTCTATAAAATCATGCCTTTTCAATAAATGCAAATGAATATATGAAAGGAGGCACCTAGAAGAGGAGCTTCCAAAGAACTAACACCCAGAATGATATCACGTGCCAAAAAGGAGTTATGATTGTTTTACCAAATTATGTCCTGGAAATGGAGTCTAGAAAACTCTGAAATAACTTCAAAACCTCTGAAAACTACCTTGAAAAACAATGCCAAACCAAATCCCAAAGAACCAAACTTCAACACACCAAAAACCCAAAACATCATCTCAAAAATATTAAAATATTTTCATCGTTTCTTACATAGACCACTGAGAAATCAAAAATCTATGAAACACAAGGTGACCCTTGAGTGGAATCACACCAAACCCGGCTAAGGTGGGTCTCTCACCACCGAAACCAGTTCCAAAATGAAGAGGGTTTTCGTCCTCAACATGCAACAATAGACCTTTGGAGAAAATCCAACAACATCTTGTTATGTAGCCAACTGAGAGATACCCAAATGAGGCCCAAAATGAGGTTATAAAGAGTTAAGGAGGAATTAGGGCAACCAATTTTGAAAATAACTTTCCCTCCAAAAAGCTACACCCTTCTCTCATTTGCTTATTTTTAATAAAATATTTTAACTCCCCTTATGTCTCCCTTGGGCGTCACACTAATCAGCCATCAGAATTGCTTTTGTTGCTTTAAAAACAACTTAAGTTATTGAACTAGGTGCCCAAATGCTTTTTTAATGACCCTTCGACCCCTCAACTTAAGTATAAAGTAACTTTATAAAAATGTCTTAAGTGAGGAATATAAATATTGAATAAATCAAACCTTAGCAAAACCAATGCCCAAATTGGAAAGGACACTACTGATGTAGCCTAATTAGGACCAGTTATAAAAAAATAGACTTACTATTTTTAGCAACTGCTAAAAATTGTAAATACACTAGAAACCCAAACTGGCATAAAAACTAATTAGCAATGTGACTTACTACAAATAGTAAGTGATGGAATTGGCCCCTGTTAAAAATGGAAAGTCCTACCTGAAACACCGAAAACTTCCACAAAAAGAAATTGGCTCTAAGTTCCCTTACCAACTTCACTTAGCCTACAAGAACTTTGGAATAGGCTAATTGACAACTCCACTGCTCTGAGGCAAGGAGGGGACATTACATAGAATGGCTATGACTTGCAACTTGGTCTTCTCTATGTTTATTTGAAAAATAAATAGAATTTTCATATTTGATTTCTCACTTCAATCTCGTATACAAAGTAAGGGATGATAAAAGATGCCGTGCCCATTGAAAATCAAGATGATATAACTAATAGGTGAATCAAATTTCAGCAAACAATTCAAAAACAAAACATTTTACTAAAATACGACTATCAAATTTGAAAGAGATGAAGCTATGTGATGTTAGATTTGGCTTGGATTTTGAACACTTAGAACAAAAAAATTCAACATTGAACCAAGCGCCCAAGAGAACAGTAATACCCCTACATTAACCACTGTAATAAAAATCCCTTATACATTTTACTGAGACTTAGTTGTGCAATTTATTCAAAAAAATACCACTACAGAATATTAATAAGACAGAAATTTTGATATAATGTATTTAATAGGAAAAAGGATAACTTACATATTTAAAATTAGAATTGGTAGTATATCAAATCGGCTGGGAAAAAATTCCAAAATTTTGATTGAGATCTAAAAAATAAAAATAAAAACTCATCTAAAGATATTAGATATCTCTAAATTCATGATTTTATTTATTAGTAGTTCAATTTAAATTCAATATTTATAGTTAAAAAGTGCAAAAAAAACTTATGAAAAATATTCACTTTTAGCTTCCAATTTTTTAAATATAATATATATTTTTCAATAAACAAAATATGCATTGTTTATTGGCCTTTTTCTTAAGATTCCAATTCAGCATTTTTTATTAGCCGATAGGCTATACATAGTTTTGAGGTTTCAACCTGAAACTGTCTCACACCGTCAAACAACTGGTTGATTGTCGTTAAACAGGAATGGTTGATTATTTTTGGTCACCATCAGATTAAATTCGATATAGGTGGATTTGGAGTTCAGTAGGTAGATGACAGTCAAAATGATGAAGTCGGAGCACTTTTACATGGACGAACGACGCATTTAGGAGACTCGTTAATGTCTTTGAATGTTTGAATGTGCAACAATAAATTTTTCTACAAATACATTGAACCTAAGATCAAATCGGATTGTATTTTCTCAAATCGAATTAGGTTTAAATTCAATAAGTTGTTTGATTCAAAATTAGATTGTGAAGAGCATGTATAGGGTCACATTCTGAAGAAAGAAAATGGAAGTAGAGGACAAGGCTCCTTTTCGAATCCCTTGCCTCCTCCACCCAGGCCTCCTACTATGAACAGATTGAAGCATCTATTGTAGGGAGACTAGTGTTGGTTTGTCTCATCTTTTTAAATTCTACTTTGGTTGGATTTCATTATATTTTTCCTCCAACTCTGCCCATTTTTCCCATTAACATCTTTGACAACATGGCACAATCTGTGCAGCAAGGTTGTTGAAACATTCCCTGCCTTGCACCTGAAATTTTTTTTGACTTACAGCTAATATTTTCATTTAAAAGGTTGAAAAGTCTTGTGTCGAGCTCAATAATCTATTAACTCTACAACCCGGATAATTTCTACTTTTCATTTATTGTTAATAAATTGAAGCAACAGTTGTAGGGAGATTTGTTTTGGTTTGTCTCATTTTTCAAAAAAACTCAAAGCAATTGCTACTTCTCCATATACGGCTAGCCCCCAAGATTTCCAGGTATTTTCCATTGCTCTCGTTATTTTTACACAAGAATATGTATAATTATTAGAGCAATTTTCTATATAGATTGTTTGAGTTAATATTCGAATGAGGATACAATGTTGTGCATAGTTGGTTTATGGTTGCGCATTTAGTTGGTTTATTGTTACAAGGACTCAAGTTAATAATTTATGTCTATGGTTACGCTTTCCTTACCGTTTGTTTGAGACCAATGTTTCCATATGAGAGACCATTATTGCCATAATCGTTGCATATCTTCTTCGAGCAATTTCAATGGCTGGTGTTTTATATTAAAGTTCTCTGCATAGTTACAACAGTAAATGACTGACCTAAAAATATAAAACAATGGAGCCGAATCAGGAGCGCGCGATTTGCGAATGGAGAGTAGGGACAGAGCGCACTAGCGAATGGCAGGGGCGAAATGGTGAACAAAGGCCAGAGATGAGCAGAGGGCATGTACCACAGTGGGTGCATACAAACAGCGCGTGGGTAGACAAATGCCATCCCGCTTACCAGAGTCGCGCAAGAGGAAGGACTGGTGTGAAGGGTTGGATTGATGGCAACAACTCTTGGCAGGGGAGCAGGCCATCTGGACCACCGTGGATTCATCTAAGAGGCCGTCAAACAGATCGGAGGAACACCCATAAGACCAGAGGATCAGGAATGCGGAATGTTGAAAAATGGAGCCCGGACGATAGACGCAATGGCAGGCCTTGGTCCACCAAGTTGAAAAACTGGCCAATGTCGGAGTGTCTACGTGACAACAGGAACTTGGACAATACCGATAGGGCTAGGGAACGAAAGACGCAGGAAGGGGGGAGACAAATGTGGGACCGAGAGGATGGCAAGAATGATCACAGAAGTCTAAAGCCCCCTGGTAGACCTGATAACCCTGTTCCTCCACTACAAATTCCTATAGATCCCCAGAGGATTAAATTCGAAGCAGACAAATTAAAACAATTAGGGATCTTCATCAATTGGGGGGGCGGAATCAGTGGATCAGGGGAAGTCGAAAACTGGTGTTTTGAGAAATGGGGCAATAGTGTTGAAATCGGTGCTTTGGCTAATGACTACTTCCTAATCATTTTTCGAACAGCAGAGGAGAAATGGAAAGCCCTCAACAATGAACAGTATTACCTGAAGAGCACTGGATTTCATCTGATTGATTGGTACCATAATTTCAATCCATGGAGGCACACCATCCAGGAAGGTCCGATCTGGATCAGAATTTATGAAATGCCTTCCGAATTTTGGGAACTAGGGCTGCTAAAATTAATGGGGAGCCATCTGGGAACGGTGAGATCAATAGATGAAGTCCTAATTGACAGAAGCAGGGGTGCATACATCAGAATGTGCTTGGGAGTGAATCAGCAACATAGTCTGCCTTCAGAAATAGAAATTCCCACTGCTGCAAGACCGTGTCGACTGAAGGTTGAAAGAGAAGATCATTTGTCCCTATGTCCTATGTGCAAATCCATAAGGCACGGGCATCTAGAGTGCAATGGTATGGTTAATGTGGACAAGGCCAAAAAATATTCTCAAAAGCTTTTCAGGTTGGGGGTAGAAGCAGTACCCATTAATCCAGAAACCACGCCTAAGCCTGTTGAACAGCAGATGTATGATCCTATTGCGGAACTCTGGTCTCCCAATGGGCGGACAAAGAGGGGATATGATCCAGGCTACAGCCTCTCTCTGACAATAACGGAAATGAGTGGTGGAGAGACCGAGCCAATAGTAGAAGGGGTATGGGAGGTTGCCATGGACCCAACAGAAAAAGCCATATCAGATAAAGAAGCAACTGGAACAATGCAGGAGAAGTACAAATCACAAGAAGTTGGAGCAGTTATTTTGGAAGCAGCCGTAATAGAAGAAATGCAAGGGGCGGTGGATGATGAGGATGTTGTGCCAGACAAAGACCCGAACTCCCTCTGGGCAAAGACAATGGATTTGAATCAAAGAGTAGAGGATTGCAATAGGGCTGAAATCTATGGGATGTCCGCCGGTGAGGAAGATCACAATCCAGCTGAGACCTTTGAGGACCTAGAAGACAGTGATTCAGACTCGGAGGAGGAGGAAGGCCCTGGTCATGAGCAAGAAGGCCTTTTTGAGGAAAGGACTTTAGAGCAGACCCAATCGAAATTGAAACATCTGAATACCATGACCAAAAGGAAGAGGGGTCCTAAATCTAACAAAGCCAAACTGGAAATGGCTGCCAGCGCTAAAGGCCAAAGGAAACTAAGAAGCGGGAGGGAGATATCCCCTCCTGCGGAGCCATGAAGGTTATCACATGGAATGCTAGGGGCCTAAACGCCCCTAGCAAATGGCGCATGGTCAGGCGCCAATTAGATCAAAGTAAGGCAGACATAATTATGCTATAGGAAACCAAATGGGAAGGTCAGGAGATAGGAAATAAAATGAGAAATTGGAAGCAATGGGAAGGAGTTTTTGTGGAGTCAGTTGGGGCTTCTGGAGGTTTAGGAGTGCTGTGGAATCCCCTCTTCATTCAGTGTACGACTCTAATGGAAAAGCAAAACTGGTTGGCAGTCAGATGTAGGATTCTGAGTCAACAATTTTATAATAGTTGTGAATGTTTATGGACCAACAGCTACTAATGCAAAAAGGGAGTTGTGGTTAGAGATCGGGGCATGGATATAGCTGCAGGCTAGTGCACAATTTGTTATTGGTGGAGACTTCAATGCAACTTTGGATAATACTGAAAAGTTGGGTGGTATTCAATCTCTGTCAAAGGTACAATCAGATTTCCAATCCTTTATGGAGGTCGAGAGGTTAAGAGAGGTGCAAACAAAGAATGGGAAATATACATGGACAAATAGGAGGAAAGGATTTACTCACATTGCAGAAAAATTAGATAGATTCCTATTAGCTGGAGATTGGGGACCTTCGGCAGACACATTTGAAGCTAGCATTCTTCCTTTCATCGGCTCTGATCACTTCCTAGTCCAGTTGTACTTAAAGCCAAAGGTCCCTAAGGGCAGCATCCCTTTTAAATTTGAGCACATGTGGCTTAGGGATCCATCCCTGCATGAGCTAATGAAGACTTGGTGGAACGAAGTGTAGGGGGGCAATCACACTTGTATGTTTTCTCTCAGACAAAAACTGGCACACATCAAGAATAAATTGAAGGATTGGAATAGGGAGCGGTTTGGTAACATTTTCTTAAGTAAAGCACGTGTTGAAGGTGAGCTATCCAAGTTGAATGAAAAATTCATAGAGAAAGGAATGGATGGGGCAGACTTTGACTTGGAAATACAACTTAAGGTAGAGCTAAAAGAGATTTTGGCTAGGGAGGAGATCTTTTGGAGACAGAAGTCAAGGGAAGTGTGGCTGAAGGAAGGTGACAAGAATACCAAATTCTTCCATAGGACTATGAACACTAACAAGACTCGGAGAAGCATACTGGAGGTAGTGAAGGAGGATGGGTCGACCACGCAAAGCACAAAAGAAGTGAATCAAGCCGCAGTCCACTACTTTCAAACAATTCTCAATAGAGCAGTCGGGGACAATAGAAGGGTGAGGGGGCTCTTTCTGGACCGAATCCTAGCCTTGCTCAATGATGCAGACAACTTAATGCTATATGAGCCAATCAGTCTGGAAGAAGTGAAACGGGCCACATTCCAGTTGGGGGCTGACAAGGCCCCTGGACCGGATGGTTTCTCAGCCAGATTCTTTCAAGCCTTTTGGGATATCATTGGGTCAGATGTACATTTGGCGGTTGAGGAGTCAAGGAAAAAAGCAACGATGTTGGGGGCTTTTAATCACACTTTCATCGCACTCATCCCCAAGAAGAAATACCCAAAGTGCTTCAAAGACTACAGGCCAATTTCCCTATGCAACACCATCTACAAAATCACAACTAAGATAATTGCCAACAGGCTTAAGAAAATCCTAAAGAAAATCATTTCAGAAGAGCAAAGCGGTTTTTCTCCTGGCAGATCTATCTTTGAAGGCATCATTGTTGCACATGAAACTATTCATACGGCTAGAAAAGCAAGGGCTCCTAGCATGATCATTAAGCTCGACATCCTTAAGGCATACGATTTGGTGGACCGTCAATTTATGGTGGATGTTCTGAAGAAATTTGGATTCAAACAAGATTGGGTCGACTGGGTACAAGGCTGCATCAATTCACCCAAATTTTCAGTGATTGTGAATGGCTTTGCACATGGTTTCTTTGAGTCCTCTAATGGAATTAGACAGGGCGACCCCCTGTCACCCTTCCTCTTTATCATCATGGTGGAAGCACTTGGCAGGAGCATCTCTCAGTTAAGGACGGAAGGCAATTGGAAAGGCATCGAGGTCACCCCTGGTTTGGATAGGGTGACTCATCATCAATTTGCTGATGACACCATCCTATTTGGCGAGGCTTCCAGAACAGAAGCCAGGTGCATTAAGAATTTGTTGGATGAATACCGCCTGGCCTCTGGACAGAGTGTGAACTGGCGCAAGTCAGAAGTATTCTTTCTGAATGTACAACCGAGGCTTCAAGGGGATCTAGTTAGAATTCTTGGTTTGAAAAATGCCAACTTCCCTGGCAGGTTTTTAGGAATGCCACTTTTCTCTGGAATCAATAAAGTCAGCTATTGGGAACCCTTATTAAACAGCTGCAGGAAGAGATTGGAAGGCTGGAAGGGGAAGTGGCTCTCCTCGGCTGGCAGAGTAATGATGCTCAAAGCAGTTCTCTCTGCCATTCCGATATATTCTATGTCTTGTTTGAAGCTTCCCGTGTCAGTAGAAGACAGGCTGATTCAAATCATGAGAAGATTTTTTTGGAGTGGCACTGGGGAATCTCAGAAATTTCCGCTCATGGCGTGGGGAAAGGTCTGTAAACCGATTGGAGCAAAGGGGGCGGGTGTCAAGCAACTGCATCTAATGAATATGGCCATGGGTGCGAAGCTCGTCTGGAATTTGTATCGAACGGGAACCAACAATGGGTCCAAATTTTGTGAAAGAAATATCTTGACTCAGATGAGGACATTCAAATCTTCACCGTCCAAGACCCGCCAAGGGGGTCAGCATCTGGAACTTTATTCTGGATTGTAGATGCATCATTACTAAGCACATCACATGGCAATTAAATAATGGCAGGAGGGCTGCGTTCTGGGAGGACTCGTGAGAGGGACATCCTGCCCTGATGTCCCTCCCTCATTTGGCTGAGATCCGAAGAGAATCAAAGCGAGTATGGGGCAGGGAGGTGTGTAATTATGGGTCATTTTCAAGGGAACATGGGGTACTAAAGTGGCAGTGGAAGTCATTAGAAGTGCTAAACGCACCCCAGGCCCAAAAGGTGGTTTTGGCAGAGATTCTACAACATAGAACCTGGGCGGCTTCAGATGCAGTGGATCGGATTAGGTGGTGTGCTTCGCCAGTGGGGGAATATAGTGTCAAATTAGGATACAAGGTTGGGGAAGCAGTTGTCGAAGATAATCATTGGCCAAAAGATTTATTGTGGGGAAAGCACGTTCTGCCCAAGGCTGGTGTCTTCTCATGGCTGGCTATCCAAAAGAAAATTCTTACGCAAGATCATCTGGCTAAAGCTGGCATCATTGGTCTGGGCAGATGTCCTCTGTGTAAACACCATGACGAAGACGCGAACCACCTCCTTTTGTCATGTCCTTATGCAAGGTATTGCTAGAACTTCCTTCAATCCAAATTAAACTTCTCTTCCCCTCGACCACAGGAGTTGGCAGATTGGTTTGTTAGCTGGCCAAGCAGTAGGAAGCAAGATTTCTTCGATTGCATCTGGCAAATAGCTCCCTCAATCATCATCTAGGAAATATGGAAAGAACGTAACCGAAGGATTTTTAAAGATCAGATGATTCCCACAAAGCAATTGGTTAAGAAGATCGAAGTCTCCATCGTGGAAGTTGTGAATTCGGCAGTAAGATCGGTGAATGTAAAGCATAGCACCTTTTCTAACAGGGACAATGAATTGGTTAAAGAATTCAAGGGGCTTATGATTCCAAAATTGGTAGGCGCTAAGCCAATGGCACAGCCAGGCGATCCGCGGAAGGGAGTTAAATGGTGTGCCCCATGCTCAGGATGGGTGAAGATCAATTTTGATGGAGCGTCGAATGGGAACCCAGGGCCGAGTGGTATTGGATGTGTGGCGAGGGATGCTGAGGGGAAGATCCTAGCAGAACGAGTGGAGTTTATTGGCGAAGCTACTAACAACATCGCTGAAATCAGAGCAGCACTGAAAGGACTAGAATTGGGTAAGGAATTAGGAGCGAGGAGAATTCATCTGGAAGGGGATTCACTGATCATTGTGAATGCAATCAGACAAAACTCGGCCCCTAATTGGAAGATCAGCAGGTGGTTGGCTATCATCAGGACCTTCATTGAGGAGTTGGAGGATTTTCAGGGAAGGGAATACATTGGCGGATGAGTTGTCAAAGCGTGCCATCTCTGGTACCGGTCATGGTTAAGGTTGTGTTGGCGGTGGAGAGCTGGTGTGTTGGAGATAAGCTATGGAGGATTGTAGTTTGGTCAGCCATCATAAAGTAGTAAGGATTGGTAGTCTTTGTAGCTGGGGCAATGTCGTTATGGTGGAAGTGAAATGGTTTGCAGGCCATGGACAATTAGCCTGTAGTTTTGTAATTCCTTCGCATATGTACTATTTTATTTATTAATATAAATGGGTGTTGGCCCTACCCAGCTTTTTACTTAGCAAAAAAAAAAAATAGTAAATGACTGACTTGTGTTTTAACACATCTTATGGAAACTTTTGATACATCATTCCAATGAAGCAAGGTTCTCTCTATCCTCAACCATCTTTGTTTTATTATTTCTTAGTAGTGTAGTTGTGAGAATATAAGACAAAAAACCAATGTTAATCCCCATTCCTAATTACTAGAGGGGCTAAAATGATAGATGCACTTGTAAGCTTTGTGAATCTAAGCTACTGGAGGCTAACATTGGGAAAATAAAGTTCAGAGTTTTTAATACCACAAAACTACATTAAAGGGTTCTTGCATATGGGTGTTGTTGCAAAATTGAAATGGAGCGGGTTGAGGAGCTTGGCCAAGTGTTGGATATGTGAACAAACAGTTTTTTGATCAAAATTCATAATTCTAAAGTTTTCCATCCCTATACTTTTCCAATTTGAGAATACATAAAGATTAAGAACCTTTATCGAGCACATTAGAAGATAAAATGACTACTATGAGCAGCTGTATTAAATAAAAAGATTGTTCAAATCTTTTAATTATAAGCAAATAAAGAAGCCTCATTTAATTATTCAAACTGACAAAACAATTAAAATTTTAAAAGATTGTGTTGAATAAAGGACAAACAACTTGGTTTTTCAAATCACTACATCTTCTCACATGGTCAGTCACTTGGTTAGGACTTAGCAGTACAATTAGATATCAATTTATGTTTTTGATATTATTACATTTTTTTTGAAGCTACATGTCTATGTTACTTCAACAAAAATAGGGATGTTAGATTTGAGAAATCATCTTTCCATAGACAAATAGAGCTAGCATCTCTACTTTTGCGCTTGAATGTTTCAATGGGGACATTAGGATAACAATTCATATTCCATGGAATCGACTATAAGAGGATGGCTAATATATCAAGGGTAGATCCATATCACTTCCATTTAAAGGAACTTTGTGATAAAATAATTTATGCATTGACAACTCTCACTTAAAAAGGAATATGGAACTTCATGAATGACTTATTTTCGAGAGCCTTTTTCCCCATTCTTTTTATTTCATGCTAAAGCATCAATTCACAAGATCTTTCGTAATAGTTTTTTAAAAAGCATTTTAAAATTTTATTTACTATTTGTTTACCTGTATTTATGATTGTATGTTTATGAAAGTGATAAGAATCTAAAGTATATTGCAGGTGTATATGAGTTTTTCTATGAATGTGGCATGGGACAAGAAAATGGATGCCCAAATTTCTCTTGTCCTTAAACCACTATGGATCCCCTTCTACCATAAATTGAATTGAATTGATTATGTTGCTCCAACAACTTGTTTTTTATATAGAATTTTCAAAAGTTTAAGTTGTATATGGATTTTGTTGCTTTGTGTATGCATTAAAGAGAATTGTTTCTTTCCTTTGGGACAAATCGCCTACTTGTGTAGGTATATAATAGTTGATATTGAAAATAAACTAGATTCATCATTGAGCAACTCTATTTACTTTTTTTTGTTTAGTTTAACCATCAATAGTCAAATGTAGTAATTGTATAGATTGTGTGGGCACCCGAAAATGATTGTGCATTGGTGCACTTGCAAAAACCAACACATGTTATTTATTCTTACATCATTATCTTGCATATTCGTATTCTTATGTTAAAGTGTTTACGCAACTAGACTATCTTGTAAATTGGATTTAGGTACCTTATTTATTACCTTTACCCACTTTGGATGTCTTCCTATTTCTTGATGTAGTTATAATGATTGCACATATGTTAAGTTAGAGATACACTTCTTGCAAGCTCTTGGCCTTGAAAAGTTGTAGAGGGATTGTCCTTTAAGTGAACTATTGGCCAAAAACAAAACCTATACATTTTGTAACCTACCTGATATTGCATGGATGAGCTCCTCTAACTTGTTTTTATGTAACTTTAAGTACTTTACCAAGCTAAACTTTCCAAGCTTTGTAGGGATTCCATTTAACACAGTATTTTTCTTCAAATCAAGTTGGGTCAAGAAATGCAACAATCCAAGAGATGAAGGTATGGGCCTTGTGAGCTAATTTTGGGTGGCATATATCATGGTGATATTGTTGCACTTACCCAACTCCCTTAGTAATTATCTACTTGTTTTAATTAGGTTTCAACCTTTGGAGCAAAGGATATCTAGGTTGACCATTGTTTGATCCCTTGCTATCTCAATGACCTCATTGATGTCATCATGGTTTCCTCTACTATCACCATTTTAAATAATCACTTACCCACCATGATAAGATTACCTTTTTTATTAAAATGAATATTATTATTTTTGGTATGGATACAATATTATAGTGGCAATGGATTTCAACATATATATTTCTATTTTTGAAGTTTTTTTACCAAATTGTCATAGGGAAGGGGAGCCAATTTTTCATATAGGTAATGTTGCTTGACCACAACAATAGTTACAATCCACACAATCTTATGCAGATGATAATAGCCTTCAACCATTTTAGAGAAGGCCTTGTACAGTGCATGCTAAGGTTTGAAGTTTAAACTAAATGGTCTTGTCCTCATTAGTTTTTTAATCTTCTTGTTGTGTCCTCTCATTTTGAGCTTAAAATAAAACTAAAAGCAAAGTGTGAACACTAAACAACAAAATATGTTGACAAGGCTACTTCTATGTGGTGAATAATGACTACACACACTAGGAAATGTACATAATCAATTGAAGCTTACGCCTCACCATCAATGGGTAGGGTAACAAATAAATGGCCCTCAGAGGTAAAATCCCTTGTGTTTCATGGTAATAGATTTACATAAACAATATTATATGTATTTTAAGATTGTATTTTAAAATTGTATGCACAAAAAATATTATTCTATACATAAAATATTGTAAATTAAATTAATACATCTTTTATGCATATATAAATTGTATATATTAACCTTTTTCTTTTTTTTTGGTGTAACCCTTGCACCCCTTTTAGTGCAAGTTCTAATTTATAGTTAGCCGATAGGCTATATATTGTGGGCATAGCCCACTGGAATTGTCTCACGCCTGAAAACTCTCATACTTGAAAAATCTTTCGAGCAGCAATCTCACTGGTTTCCTGTAGCCTTCGCAACTGCAACTCGTATAATTATTGTTTATTTATTATTTATTGATCATTTTAAACATTCCAACATTTCTGACCATGGACATTTTTTCTTTCATAGCTGAGAAAGAGCAGAGTGAAGGCAATCTTTAATACAATGAAAAGCATGTAAAGAGTTGCAGAAATCAAAGATGAGTTTTTCCTCAACATAATTATGGGCAAAAGGAGAAAGCAGCAGCCAAAGCAAAGCCAATGTTGGGATAATTGCCTCCGCTCGGTATTGTCATTCTCAACAAGGAATCTTCCTCGTCAAAATGAGCAGAGGGGAGATTGGAATTGTTGACTGTTCAAAAGAAGAAACAAGTCTGATCGATCTCCCTCCAGAGGTGTTGTGTATAATGGAGCATGTGAATGATGCGATGGACTTGGGAGCCATGGTGAGCACCTGCAACTAGTTTCGAACCATGGCTAGGGTTGTACCCTTCACTGTCAAATTAAGCCATTCTAAGTATTTGCCATCCTCCAGGGTTTTGACAAGCCTGGTTCTAAAGAGTATAAGATCATATATGCCCTCCACTAGGGTTTTGGACTTAGCTGGGCCCTAGATCCTTGACGATGACGTGGTGACTGTCTTAGCAGATTTGAAGAACCTGGACTATCTTGTTTTAGATGCTTGCCAAAAACTATGAGTTGCTTTGCATTGCTTGTTGAGCGAATGCTCTAAATGGATATATATTTTTTAAAAGGATTCAATTTTTTTGGACCATTTGATTTTGCATGTAATTGGGTTTTTTTGGATTTCTAATATGGTGAAATATTTGATTTTGCATGTAATTGGGTTTTTCTAGATTTCTAATGTGTATCAATGCAACGATTTAAAACCCTCCAACTCAAAGGTAAGCTATCGTGGTTCAAAATGCTCTCCCGAAGGTAGTCATTCCATTCCATTAGCCAGGATGTTGCACCTGCTAGAACAAGGTTCTCCGGAACAATTGGGTAAAAAGGCATGATGTGCATACTCTCAGAAAATTGGGTATATTCCAGATTGGCTATATCCCGTGGAATTGAACTCCCACATAATAATTTGCTAAAAAACAATCTGGATTGCAGACAATTTAACATGTCTAAATTTGGGAACATACCATGGGTTTCGTTGATTGAAATGAGCATAGAAAGAATCTACACCATTAAGGTTTTTAGCTCAATTCAGTTACATGGGTTTCAAGTTGAAGACCATAAGGATTCTGAAATGTCAGGTACATCGGATGAAGAAATGAATTATATTTCTGTCGGTGATTCCATAGAGAAGAATGAAGGAGAATGGAGTGTTGATCAACCAGATGTAATTGCTTCACTCATTTGAAGTGCAACACCCACAAAATTAAGAAGTCAAATGAAAGAAAGGTGCTTTCCTCTTCCCATGCCTCATAAAATTAGGCCTATAGGTGTTCCTCAATCTAAGAGAGCTTTCAAGTCACCCAATCCTTTGGGCACATGGGTTTACCACAAAGAGCTCTCCAAACATTCTCTTGGGCTCATAAATGCCCAAAACTTTACCCAAATGATAGGATTCTAGGTTCTATACTGCAAATTCTTGCTCGAACCGGTGAACTGAAAGACACCCTTTGACTTAAAGAGCACCTTGACTTCATGTAACATGAACACACTTGAGTTTATTGCTAGAGGTTTTATCAAATCAAGCCAATGCAGGCAAGCTAGAGATGTTTTACTGGCTACAAGGGATTCGTTATTTAAGCTTGATGATGGTATTCATTCCAAGCTCATTGTTCAAGCTTCCAAATCTAATAGATGGCATAATTTAGCAGGTAAACTCATAGAAAAGCTTGGAATGAGAGATGAGTTGAAATTGGAAATACAGGATTGCACTGCTATTATGAAGGGTTGTATTAGACTTGGAATGTATGAAATACTGGAGAGCCTTTTCTTTTGGTGGAAGGAATCGGGTCATAGACCAAATGTTGTCATGTACACTACCATAATGCATAGTAGACATTGTAGTGGCAAGTTTAGGGAGGCCTTTGCACTTGTTTGGGAAATGGAAGAATCGAATTGCTTGCTTGATCTACCGGCCTATCGAGTGATAATCCATTTGTGTATTGAGCTGGGTGATCTATCAAGAGCTGCAAGATATTTTTCTAAATGAAAGATGCATCATTTGTGCCCACTCGTGATATTTATAGTAATTTAATTGTGCTATACTTCAAACCAAGAAGAATGGTAAAATGCAGAGAACTTTTGAAGGAAATGGAAAGAATAGGCATCAAACCAAACCTTGAGATCCTTCAACATAGATTTGAAAGCTTGTCTGAAAGTGAGAATCCTCTATTCCATGTAAAAAATGAAAATTTTGAAGCAATGTTTTAAATTGCCACTTTGCTTATTTTCATTTTTTTTTGGATTGACAAAGTAAAGGAAATTTAACCTTACCTCGTTAATAATAGGATCTGGCATGTGTAATATCTTGTCAAAAAAATTATGTTCAAAGCTGGCAAATTCTATTTTCCTTTATGATGCTAATTATGTGTTTGATACAAGAAAATATTAGTATATTGCATCTGAAAAGGTAATTAATCATCTAAAGAGCACCAAACGTGAAAAAAATGCAACATTTTTGGGTTAGCAAAATCATTTTTTCTTAAAACATTCACATTTCTCGCTTGAGTTACTTGAACTGTATTGTTTAGCATTTGAGAAATAGAGCAATACTTACACAATTTTATAGCTTTACCTTTAGATGAATAAAACAAAAATAGTGATTTAATTTACCTAACTTCCATAAGGATTATATACCTTTGTTTAACATTTGACAAACAGAACAATACTTACACAAATTTACAGCTCTACCTCTAGAAGAATAAAATAAAAATAGTGATTTAATTTACTAACTTCCAAAAGGATTATAGATATATGTAATGTGACTAGATTAAATTAAAAACTTGCTATAAAGTTCACTATTCAATCTAACAAAATCTTAACATTAAAATTAAGTTTTGAAGAGAGCTTCTAATCAATTTGCATGCCAAAAATGCTCAAAAACAGTTAATTCAGCTGACTTGGCTCTCCCTCAAACTCTTATTCCTAAAGTGGCTTTTCCCGCAAAACATTTGCTACATATTTCTTGGGGAGCTTGATTGCTCCATATTATCTACGGAAACAGTCGGATGACATCAGATTCCCTCATCCGGATAATTGTGTAAGCAATGCCAATTTCATATTGAGACTGGCCCTCATACCCCTTAAGAAAACACATTTCTCAAGTGTATTCTCCAATGGCAGATTTGTTCTTTGATTGTTTGTATTTTTGTTGCGCTCAAAAATCTGTACTTGTTGTAAATATATTTTGCCAGCGCCATGTTTCCCTCAAAGTATTTTGCCACCTCCCACAAATCTACAGTATAATACAAACTTTCGTAAATCCACTCTTTGTTTTTCTTGTTTGTATCTTGTTAAGCCTAAAGAAGAATCAATAATACTTTTGAAATTTTATTTCACTGTAAGTTTGGTCCACATTTCCTTATTTTACAAGATTCACAGGCTATAATATTTCTTTTCAATCTTCAAAAGAAATCGAACTTTGGATCTTCTGGAGAACTCTGCATATTTATGAGGTAAAAGATGGATTTTTTCAGTAATTTTAATTTTAATTTAATTTACTGAATTTCTGAATAGAATAAGAAACTGTAGTTGTGAAAAGATTTGGTCTGTGAGATTAATGAAAGAGGAATTATGCTGTCCACGTGTGCCATTAATGAGAAAATCCTAAAATATCTTTGGATTGGATCTTCATTCATTGAATTTTCTCAATGTGGCTATTTATCATGAAGCAAGCCTAGACATTTAAACTGATCATATTTTGAATAGTTTTGAGGAAAAATGCTAATTTTTTTATAAATATATTTAAACTCGATCCAGTTATGTTCCTTCTCTTAAGGCTCGAGCAGACTGCTTTCACTTCGCCATCCAAACTGATCAAGTAGAATTGTATACAAAAAAAATAAAATTGTCATATACTTTCCTCTGCAATTTAAAAAATATAAATATCAACAATTTTAAAATATAAAATAGTATGAATTGAATGAGTAATTTTGTAAATTATGGTTTTAAGAACAAGAGAAAAATAAGAAAAAGAATGAATTTTAGGATAAAATAAATACAATGATTCTATTATAGCAATATTTTCATTCATATAAATTTTTGATATGGAGAATTGTATTTGTTCAAAATGTTTTGAAGATAACTACTAAAACATAATATAGAAAACTATTCTCTTATGCATAGTCTAAAAGTTTTTAAAGGAATAATAAATATAAAATTGAGTCTAGAACAAAATTTAGTTTTCCACAAGTTAATTATCAAATTACTGATTTTTATAATAAATAATAGAATAGATTTTTATTAGTTGATACATTATGTATAGTGTGGGATTTGAGTCTGAAACAAATCTCACGTCTGCAAACCATTGTTGAGTGGTTGGAAAACAAATTTCAGCTATTGTTTAATAGTAAACAGTTGTTGATTAATGGTAAAAGCCTCCAAAATATGAGGTAAAAGCCTCTAAAATCTCACTTATCACATAAAAGCCAGATAAATATCAATTTAGCAATTGGATGGGAACATTCTATTTCCATTTAGAGTGGTTTTTGTCAATTTGATGGCAACATTTGTTGTTGGTTTGTATTGCTTTATGTTTTAAATCTGTATGCAAATATTTCATAATTAGATAATACTTAATTTAAGGAAAGAATCTAGATTTTTCTAAATTTATTTCATGTCATTTTTTAGCACTTATTAATAATTGTTTCAGTTTAATCTAATCACATGCAACTAGAATTTGCAGTGCATCCATGCACAAACACATACTCTGTAACATATTAACATACATATAGTTCTCTATCGGTGTAATCCTTGAACCTCCTTTGGGTGCAAGTGCTAGTTATTCAGAAAAGTATAGCTGGAATGAGCGTCAAAGCAACCAAAACTTGTAATACTTGTATCATACAATTACTGTCTTGCACGGTTTTAATTTATAGAGGCCAAAACAGGGTAGTTGAATTGAACTGTGAGTTTATAGAAAAGTCAAAAAATAATGATATGTTATCATGTGCCATGAGTGTTAGCACAAAATTAGCAATGTTGGAAAATTAAAAAGAATGCAAAGTCTCCACCTACAGGAAAAGACGATAAAGAATGATGGCAATGAACACCAATTTGTGTAAATGATAATCATTGCTGTATTCACTCGAGAAGAAAATTACATTGAAAGTGTTAGGAGGCTCCTCCTCCCTCTCCAATTTCTATTTTGGTGCCCTTTGCAGATTCAAATATAAACCTCTATGTATTCACAACACAGAGATTGGAAAAAGCATAGTGAAAAGTGCATAAAAAAGAACAAATACCTCCACAATTATCACTGGCTACAATATGGAATCCAGCTGCCATCTACTTATTACTGGCCATCAGAAAATGAAGTAAAATGACTGCTAAATCGTTCCCTATTGAGTTTAATCTACTGCCATTGCCATTTATTTAAATTATTAAGATGATGGCGACATTAAAAATCAGTTTATGATAGATGGATGCAAGTTTTCAAGTCCTTAACAAGGTGAAACTCAAGGCCATTCCATTTATCCCCTTTCATGCTTAAAAAAACAAAATATAAGGCAACTCAATGGGGGCCTAGAGCACACCCACGTTAGCCGAGAACTCCACTGGACTGTTTGTTTACCAAGGATTACGGCCAAAGGAAATGTGAGCTCTTTGACTATGCTATCTTATTTCCAGATTGAGAGCTTCATTTTTCTAACATTAATTACTAGCTTGTTCTTTTAGAGAGACCACCATCCTTAGTCCTTCTACATGCCCTATTGTTGCTTCAGTGTCGTTGTTAGTTGCCTAAGAAACAAAGATGGGAGAGAATCCTACTAAGACAATGAACTATGGAGAAGACAAAAGTTCCTTCTAAACTGGGATAGGCATTTGAGGCTCCATGAAAGTTCAACTCAGTTGAGGCGAATACCATTCACTTCTACTGCATATCCCAACATGATTTTAATACTGTTGTCCGACATCATTTCTAACTTCTTTTGTAAGAGCAAAAGCATTTTATGATAAAGATATTCTTTATTTGTTGTCTTCAAAAGTTTCAATTTTTGTTAGTTTATAGAGAAAAAACCTTTGCAGCTGAAACGATCAACATATACCTTAATCAAGAGAGTAATTTCCTAGACTGTTAGTTTTAAGATGGCATTTATTGCCCCACTTATTGATATTGCATTTCTTATTATGCTTACAACATGGGCTGCCTCAAAAAAAGGCAGTAGGGCCAACTCATTGTCGAGATTCTCTTCAACCAAAGCTGGCCAACCACCATCAACTAGTATTTGAGGAAAGAGTTTGAGGAGGTCATTTGTGCCTTCAATTTCGTAACTTGCAGCATACACACAGTACTTTTCTATGAAATTATGATGTTCTTGTTCTATAACCATTGCAGCTACCACAAGACTTCCAAAAAATGGCAATCATAGAGTACTTGAACTCTGATAATTGTAATGTGGTTGTTACAAAGTAACTCAATGTTAAACACTTTCATAGTGTATGTATCGATTTTAATATTCTCCATGCATACCTACATTACAGACCATTAAAATCTTGTTAAGAGAATCTTAACATTTATAATTATATGAGTCAAAAGCATCACTTATTTTCCATTATTTTGAATTGCCAACATTTTATTTTACTTTTGCTAAAGCATTTCAATGCTGCTATAATCTACCATAATGGTAGCCTTCTTAAACATTGTGAACTAGTTCTTTTATTTTTAGACTGCAGGAATCAGGTAGTCCACCCTATAAACCGCAGTGCACCTGGTAAACTTTTTCCATGTGACCGGTGACACTGGTGCAACACGCCCTCCAGTACCACGGGGACGGGGAGACTGGACCGCATGACCTCTTTCCTGCAACAGGATGCTTTAGCCAATCGAGCCAAGGCCCCCGCCCTGTGAACTAGTTCTTTTAGATGAAAGTGTTATCTTCCGATATAATAGACTGATGTTAGGTTTGACCACTTTGTGGTAAACATACTGTTTTTGAGGGAAGAGTATTTTATTTTATCCAACATATGCTAGAACAGCCAAAATTAATACAACCCTCAATTTTACATATATACAGATTGATGTTAGACATGTTTGGCATTTTTAACAAAATGTGAAACATGATCCAAACTTTAACTACACAGAGCTCCAATCTTCCAATTTTTTTTTTCTGGATGATCATTTTCCATTTTCCAACCAGTGAAATACAGACATCTCACATTAATATCGATGACACCCTTCTTACCTAATGAAGGCTTAAGAAGAAATCTGAGAACATACCCAATTCATCATTCAGATACTGCATCGTTTAGTTCTCTTTATATGTTCTTGAGTATGATCTGGTTGTCATTTGATCCTAAAAACTGGTCCAGTGCATGAAAGACAGGCAAACTTATCATAGCATGGAATATAGTCATCGTGAGTACCTATGCATATGGACCATGAAGTAAAATGTCTATTAAGAAAATAAGATAATGAATGGAAAAAAATGAACCAGAAATAGGCTCTTGATTCTTTCAAGAAAGGGTTGACTTCAATATCAACCCGAAATTTATGAATTGATCTTCAAGCCTTTGGCTGCAATGAATAAGAGTAATATTGCAAATGAGGTGGTAAATTTCATCCTACACAAAATAATATATCTGAATTTTTCTTGGTATATGAAAATAAATACCAGTTTCTAATTATATTAATATACATCATGATTACACAACATAATCTAGGCACCTAGGGAGATGACTAAGTAAGTAACTGTGGCCCAGGATCTGTATAAGTTCGAATGTGATCATGAACGTAAGGTCTTGACATTTGCACATCTCTTGTAAAGTTAGTCCTAGCTTTCGCATATGGAGCTTCCCGCACTGCATTCAAAAATTCATATATCATATTTTTAATAGAAATGATCCATAGCTTATTGGTAGAATATTTAGCAGGCTACAGTTTGTGCAACTTACAGGCAAGTCGTTGTGCACGAAGAATGTTTTGCCTTCTTTTCCACATGCAGACTCCACATATAAGAGTAAAGATGGCTGAGAATATAACTCCCAGAGCTATCCCAGCTTTAGATCCTGCTGAAAGATGGGGGCCACATGATCGGAGTCCAGGAACACCACAAAGGCCTGCATTTTCTGCAAAACTGCACGTGCAAATATGCTGTAAAATTTACTGCTAATTCTATGTAAATAAAAATGAATCTTAAATCCTTGAGATTTCATCCTGGGTGCCTCAATTTTCAATATAAGCTTTGTATCACTAGGTGCATTAAAACTAAAAAAGAGAATATTAAGCATGTTTGTCTATAGTTGGCATGAGTTTTCCATAGTCCATTAAGTAGTGTGTTTGATTGCTTTTGAATTTAATTGTGTATATTTTTCAATCAACATCTTGGATCACGCTCAGCGATCCATCATGAGGAAGAGGAGAGTGAAGGACTGGATTGCAGAAATAACCTTAAAAGGAGTTAGGAACGAGGAAGTGATGTGAGATCTGGGAAACAAAACCCCAATATGAGGAAAAATGGAGGTAAAGCAGTATGGATCTAAAAGATAGCAAATGGTGATAAATATTACATATCAATATATTAAAATAGTAAATAAATAATTTAGATTATTCCTTATGAATTAAAATGACAAGAAGATGTAAATAAACCATACATTTAATATATATGAAAATTCAAAAGTATATGAATATAAAAGAATGGTTATATATTGACATGTGCATACACCATTCTTTTATATTCACATAATTTTCATGCATATTAAACCTATGCCTTATTTACATCTTCTTGTCATTTTAATTCTTAGTGAATAATCTAAATTTGTTATTTACTAGTTTATATATTGATATGCAATATTTTTCACAATTTGATTAACCTATTTTTTTGGATCCATACTGCTTTATCACCCTTTTTCCTCTTGTCCTGCACTTCATTTCCCAGTCCTCACATCACTTCCTCCCCCCTAACTCTTTTTAAGGTTATTTCTGGAATAGCATCCTTCACTCTCCTCTTCCTGATGATGGATCATTGAGTGTGATCCAAAATGTCAATTGAAAAATATACACAATTAAATCCAAAAGCAATCACACACATATTTGTCTCATAGAAATACCAAAACAAAATGATTATTTAAAAGAAATGAGGTATTCATTTGAATGAGTTCAACATGGAAAATGAAAACAGAGAACTTATAGACAGTTAACAAATTAACAAATTGCAGATAAGAACAGATTTTAGGTCTCAGTTTTCGTGGCTATGAATAAAATTACTCACTTGGCACATCATTTAAAATTAAATGAATAAATGAAGTTAGTAGAAGCATGGGCTTATGTTTGGTAGCCAACCAAGATGTACAAAATACACCAAATTAGAGTTTAAAAAGCTATAGATGTACAAAGAGACAAATGAATTGAAATAATTTACGGAATAATTATTAATAAGTTTTCATTTGAAATAATTTACAGAAAAATTATTAATAAGTTTAACTTTCAATTTTCTTATATTCTTCTTATTTGTGATCTTATGCTTTGTTTCAAGTCTTCCAGTAGGGATTGGTTCATGGAACAGGTCCAAATGATGTGGCGTATAGAAGCAATTTCACAGTACGAGTTCCCTCAGTTTCATATCACTAATCCAGAGACTTATGGATGAGATAGAGAACATATTCATCACATTGATGAGACTGCTGAAATCCATGGCTGGTATGGTGCGGTTTTCTAAGTTTGGGAACCAAGCCATTGATTCCATCAGGATATGAAAGAAACATACAGCATTCTTCTTCTATTAGAGCACAAGAGTGTGTGCCATTGGGAGGGGCTAGAACTTAGAAAACTAAGGAAAGAATGAATGTTTTCTACTATGGAACTTGAGAGGCTATATGTCGTTTTTACAGGATTCTTGTTAAAAAGACAGTTTTAAGAAGATAAATCCCTGATTGAAAGAGGTTTCCAAAAAAGATAAAATTTTGTGCAGCATAAGTGCCTCAGAATCTAAAATAGATAATTCATGGTGCAAGCCCCATTTTGGTTTTATCCACTCAATAAGAAACTTAAAGAAGCTTTCAAATATCGCACTCAGTTTGGGATAAACCTATGGTTGAGTGTTTGCCTACAGTCTCTGAACCAGATCATTCTCTAGAAAACATCTTGTCATAATTGCCATTGTAACTGCTTACCTTTGTAAAAAGACAATATAACTGCTAAATTAAAACACCAATACACTCAGGAATTTGTTTTTACCCCAGATGACACAAAAAGTGAACATAGTTGGGACTTCTTGGAATCATGCACATATTGGAGCTGGATTTTTTACTTTTCAGGATTCTTGGTTGTTATCAACCTCCCAAATTTTAGTTACCATTTCAATCATAGTTCAAAAACTTCGCAAGTACTCATTGAATTCTCAACTTTCTGTAGCAGACAAGTAACTTGCTTGCAAATCATGAGCCTAGCCTGCTGCAGATACTCACAAATTATTCAGTGAGTCTCTGCCAAGACTTGCTTGGATTTGACAAGTCCATACAAGAAACTCAGCTGCTGGAAAAACAGAGCCAAACCTTTGCTTAAAACCCTCTTTTTTTTCTTTTAACCTTAAGTCAGTTTCATTCTCTGCAATCTGGATCGCAGCAGTATGAAGTTATTGTCAACTGATTTGAGTGTGATTTGAAGGATTTACTAATGATTGGAGTACATTTGAACAGGTTTTTTCTTTTGGTTTTCTCTTCTTTTTTTCATTTTGTATTTCATAATTCAAAAGAATCAAAACCCTGCTAGCATGCTGCCGATTTTTTATTTTTTTTGCAATTTCTAGAATGTATTGTGCAATGCAAAGATGCAAAGTGGAAAGGACCCTGCATGGAAGCACGGTACAATGGTGGAATCAAGGGCACGGTGACATGCAATTATTGTGGGTGTAACATGAGAGGAGACATCAATCATTGAAATACCACCTTGCTTGAATTGCTAGCCAAGATGTCAAGTTGTGCACCCAAGTGCAAGAAGAAATAAATGCTCTACTTTACAGCCACAAGAAGAAAACTGAAAGGAAGAGAACAAGGGAAGTTGTTGCATCAATGATGAATTCCATGATTGCCCCTGATTTATTGGAAGTTCCTCTTCTTGGTCAGCAGGTTTGGCATTCCTCTACTCGTACAGAGGAGAATTCAAGCTATATGAGTTCCCCACCCAACTTTGTCATTCCTCACAATGTTCCAAGTGCACAACCTCAGCTTGAAGGTACTGCTTGGAATCGAGAGAAGCACCATGAGATGAGGATGGTAGTTGCAATTTTTTGGAACTATAATACTATACCATTTATTTTATTCTGGCAAGCAGCTTAAATTGAAATGCATTGGTAAATGCATTAATCAGTGTGCTAATGCAAGGTTTAAGACACCAACTCTGCATGATTTCAGTGAGTCGTTTTAGAGGAAGTCATAAAAAATACACAGTAATAGTAGAAGATTAGAAACAAATATGGTGGAAAAGGGTTGCAGCATTTTATCTGATTGGTGGGCATATGGCAAGATCAAGACCATGATCAACTTTCCAGTGGCACACTGTTGTTCTTGCAGTTTGTATATGCCTCACGTTAAGTCAGGAATGTAGAGACTTTGTGCAACTTTTTGGAGAGGATGGTCCAAGATGTTGGGGTGAAGAATGTTGCCCACATTGTCACTGACAACACAGCTGCATATGTAGCCACAATGAGAGGAGAGGCATCTCACCATTTTTGGAGCCCCTCTGCTGCCCGTTTCCTTGACTTAATGCTCAAGGACTGTGGGAGGATTGAATGGAGTAAAAGTGTGGTTGAAGATGCTGGAAACTTTACAAAATTTAACTACAACCATACTTGGGTGCTTAGCATAATGAGAGAGCATACCAAGCCAAGGAGCTTATGCAATCAAGGGTGACATGATTAGCCACAAACTTTAATACTTTGTAAAGCATTGCAAGCGCACTAGTTCTCTCAAGCAAATGTTGTGAACAATTTGTGGTTAGACTCTCCATAATCCAAAGAGATTTGGAAGGGGAGAAGTTCATGAGTAATGGAGGTGTTCACCAAGAGTACAACACAGATACCGAAGATAACGAACTTTTTAGGAGGGATTTTTTTTCTTTTTTTTTTTGTTTCAAATTTTTAGGTGACAAATCATTTGTTCAATGTTCTGCATTTGGTTGATGGGGATAAAATGCCAATGTGCTATCTCTTTGAGGCCATGGTAGGCCAAGGAGGTGATATTCCATTATTATGGAGGAAACAAGAGAAAATATGAAATCATTCATCACATTGTTGGCCACAAATGAACAAACCAACTCCACAAACCAATACATGCCATGGGATACCACTTAAACTCCAAATCTTTCTCATTTGATTCCTTTAAGGCTGATGAGAAGGTTATGGCGAGCCTTACAACATGAATAGAGAGGATGACTCCTAACAAAATCCTAAGAGACACAATTCTAGATGAGTGACAAGTCTACAAGGCTACAAATGAAAGGCTCTTTTCTTCATTTTTATTCATTTGAAGAAGGGAAACCCAATAAAAGTCATGTAAGAAAATGAATCATTTAATCACACATTTCTTTGATAAATGTAATTTCAGCTTAATATAACAAGTTTTACTTAATACTTGTAACTTTGTAAATGTTTGATACATAAATCTGTGGTAAGACGACTCAAACACCAACCCTTCAAAGGTAGGTGCATAATCTTTTGAAAACTACTAACTCTCAAGGGTGATCTGAATACTTAAAATGGAAATGATATCTTGTTATTATAAAATTTTGTATAGTTAAAAAAGGAAGGGAGGTGGACATGGGGGAAGAAGTGGGTGGCAAGTGTTTGGTAAGAGTAGTAGAAATCGATTAAGCTTTTGTGAAGGTTACATATGAATTGTCTATCATATGACATTGTGCACAATTTTGAAAGTGGGAGATAAAAGAATTTTGGAAAATGACTTTGATTTATGAAACTACCTTTTGGAATTCACAAAATTTGGATCATGTTTTGGGACTGAATTCGTTGCTATAATTAGTTAGCAATTAAAGTATTTTCACACATAGGCTGTGATTGTGCCTTATGCTTTCAAATAGAAGAATTGTTTATTTGTTCTGGTGTGTTTCCTTCTTATTTGATTCATTGGTTGAAGTACCCTTGAGACAAAATGACCTAGCATATAAGTTTTTTATTTTCTCTCGATTCTTAGACCATAAACCTCTAATTGTCACTACTCAGAGACAATAATTCCATAAGGGGTGGAGGATGTAACACCTACATGTTTTCTAGCCATCTTCACTTCAAAATTTGAGGACATTAGCATGGAAGATTATCTTTCCATACGAATTGATTATTTTGAACTTGGATGTGAATGAAGGCATAAAACTAAGTCTTAAGAGCATTATGAATGGTTACCTCGAGGAGTTCACATAACCAACATCATAGATCTAGTTGGCTCTAGATATCTTAAGCAAGGAACCTCTTTGCTTCAATATTTGGTCAACTTTGGTGGATGAATTTTCCCCTAGGCTTGAGGCTCTTGATCTAGTTGGCTATAAAGTTGTCTAGACTCTAGATCATTCATCCAACAATCTTCTATGAGTTTTAATCATAGGCCCACCAACTTCATCATTAGAAGATGTTTCATGCCCCTCTTGTTAATTGTAACCTCCCTAAAGGAGAAAGGGATATCGTACATCACTTTTTTCTTCCTCCCTGTGCCATACTCAAAGTCAATGGCATCAAGTTGTCAAACATACTCAATTGCCAAGAAATTGCTAGAGATGTATTTAGAAATCCCAAACACTTCATCTTTGAATCCGTGAAGTTAGATCAATGTGAAATGCACTCCAAAGTACCAATAGTAAGTGCTTTTCCATTTGTTAGCAACCCCTTCTACTGGTCTCTAAACTAAGTGATTTCATCATAGTTCAAGTCTATAAGAACAATGGCAAGAAATCTTTCATGAACTCGTGGTCTAAGGTTCCTGAGGGAACAGGGATCCATGCAAACATTGGAACAATCCTTAAATGAGTGAAGGATTCATCCATGATCTCCATATAAATGAACGCATGTAAGAACTAGGCATTCTAATACATCAATACGTGTACAAGAAATGATGAATACCTGAACACTCTTCGTCTGTTGAAGTTGGCCAATAGTGCATGGTGTTAGCAATTACCTCCACAACATCAAACAAGAAGACCTACTCTTGTGTGATGATCTTGAGCTTGTGGAGAGCTCCTAATTGGAAATCATGCACTATTTTATCATCATCCAAGTTGAAAATGAAGGCCAGCATTGAGTAGACATCCCAAACATCATGCTTGAGTTAGGTGATGCCAAGGGGAAATGCTAGTAGCTTTGTATTCTCTTTGTCTAGACTAGGTTCCTTATTCAAGAACTTGAGCTTGTTCTCCTTGGTATCCCATGTTTTCTACAAGTTCCTATAGCTACATGGAAGCTTTCCACAATGTGCGATAATTGTAGCATGGCTTGAATAGTGTCAACATTGACAAATACCTTTACACTGTTTTCCTATATAATCTTGGCCTTATGGTAGTCCTTGCATGCTTGGACCAATTCTCGATAGGAGTGCACTTGAGGCACCATATATTGAGCTAAAGTGGAGCTCCAAGCTCTAATTCTAAAGGTTTGGATTTCTCCAAATTGGAGTTTCTCAACATTCGTGCGCATGCACCCTCCATACTTTTTTAGTTGGTTTTGACAATAGAGGGCCAAAGACATTATTAGTGGTGTCAAAAACTACTGTAGGGTTTGACCATTTTCCTTTTTTAACTCTCCCATGGGGAACGAGAGGTTTTTTTTAGCATGCACCAAGGCATATGATTTGTTGTCTCTACAATCAAGAAGCAACTCCGTGAACTAGTGATTCTATGTATCCCTTTTTAATTTAGTCATGGTTGTTCTCAAAAATTGCTTGCATTTGCTTGCGTTAAAAAAAATGACAACAAATAGCAAAAAGAACTAAAAGCGCAAAACTCTTCTGGCGACAAATGATTTGTGTTCACACACTAATGTTCCCAAGGCCAACTAATGTTCTATTTATAGTTGTGGTGCAAGAGCCTCATTTAACATCCATTACTTAATATGAGTTGGTGAACTCACATTTAAGCGTAATTTCCATGTACTTTTCTTTTCTCTTGTGCCAAGATCGGATTTTCCTCTTGAAGATTTAGTGTTAATTGTGACAAGACATGGAGTATCGAATTCCGCTCACAACATGACCAATTGTCCATCTATGGTGGCCTTTTGAAATGATTATTACCCGTTTGCCATGATTGTGCTTTCTTAAATGCCCAAGTTGAAACAATTGCCTCCTTTTTCAAAATCATCATCTTTGATTTGATAGTGGGGTATTGAAAGCTAATGAGATGGGTATGAGAGGTAGGTAAATTATGCCTGATCATTTAGCAAACTTATAGCTTTTCTTGCTTAAAACAACTTAAGCTTCTGATTGAAATTGCTGATTAGACATCCCTCTAACTCAACAATCTCTTTTTGCCATCTATTCTTTATTTGTCATTTTCAAAAATTTCAAAGTTTGAAAATTGGCACAAACACCAACTGTGGTATTGCTATCAAGATTCAAACGTGCAGTTTTATGAGTCAAACTCATTGACTCATGTTTCATGAGTAGTGATTCACAAACACCAACTACTGCAAAAAATGTTCTACCCAAACCTCTAAGCCTATAAACTAAATCGAAGGCCACATGCGAAGAAGGAAACCAAAACAAAACAAAGTAGTCTTCTTGAAGAAGATTCACACAAAGACCATAAAAAGACACAATATAATACATATATACAAGGAAGCATGCATGGAGCTTAGATATGGTAGTTAAGATATATCCCATTAACTACAATAGGTAGGATCTCACCATTAGTGTACATGAGATCAAAATAATTATATTTCTTACAAGAAAAAGCGATATAAGGTATACTCACCAATTAATTGAATGATGCCCTAGTTTAGTTGCTCTTTCTTCCAACTTAAAGACTACATCACCAACCTTAAAATTGGGCTCCAAAGAGCACTTATCAAACCACCACTTAACAACCTATAGGTGCCCTTGCATTGCATTCCTCGCAAATTCTCTTTTTTCCTCTGAACTCCGATAATTTTGCAATTATGACCTCAACAAGTCCACTTTCTACTATCTCAATTTTTTCTAGCAACTACAACACCAAAAATTATATGGAGATAGGCAAGGTCGCTTCTTTGCTATTACCAAAGTGTAAGGAGACATGATAAGTACCCTTTTCAAGGCTATCTAATCCACCCACAAGGCTTGCTTTAGATGTTGATGTCACTCCTTTTTGTACTCAAAGCCTATTCTTTCGACAATTTGGATCGAATTCGCATTGGTAGACTCTGCTAATCTATTATCTTGCAAGCAATAATTAGATGTCTTCATGTAGATACCATGCCTTAGGGAAATTTTTGATAGTTCCACACCTGTGAGTGCCTTTGCATTGTCTGAAATAACAATACAAGGAGATGTAAATTGAGTGATAATTTTTTCTAAGAAATTGACAATCACATTCTTTGTAGTCTCCTTCAAAGGTACTACCTTTGTCCACTTTGTGAAGTAATCAGTGACCATAAGGATCCACTTCTATGCTACACTTGAAGTCAGGTTGATCATGCCAATAAAATCTAGTCACCATGATGCGAAGGGTTCATCTATGGATATGGGGTTGAGGGGAAGTGCAACATTTCTTCTTTTTCCAATAAAAAATTGACAATATTGGCACTTTCTTACCCATTTATGATGGTCTGCAAATATTGTGGCCAATATTATCCTACTTGAACTATCTTTATGGTTGTTGCATGAGCTGAAAAATGTCCTAACATTCCTTAGTGGAATTCATGCAATAGTTTTTCAATTGCATATTTTGCAACACACCTAAGAAGGATCCCATCAAAGCTTCTTCTAAAAAGGATTCTTCCACTTATGCAATAAGGTATTCCTTGTAACCAATAGGCTCTTTTATTAGAATAAGGTAAATCTCTTGGGCACTGCCCAATTTCTATGAATCAAACTTTTTCATTGATCCATGACCTTGTTTCTTCCATCTTGACTAGGATGACTTTTGATTTAGTATTTTGATTATCCAAAAGCTTGGTATTTTCAGCAATGTGCTAACATAGTGCTCTCCCTCCTACCAACTTGGTTGGCCTTATATCTACATCATATTTGAGGATTTTGGTAATCAAATTTTCTCTCTTTTCGCTTGTTTCCTCTTCCATGATATATTTGTTAGAATAATCAGGATAATCACTTGATAATTAATTAATCATTAAAGTCCCTTATTATTTTATTCACTTAAGCTAAACTTAGGAGTGTTTTTTATTATTAGTTTGAATTAAATATAGGACAAGTTGTCTCATTGCATTAGATTAGAACACTTGTCACTATCTAATCAAATCCTCATTTAGGGTTTACTTTTGCATGCTTTTATAAAGCTTGCACATTCATTGTAATAATTCAATTCAGAACCATTCAGGTTAATACATTGCACATATCAATGCTCTTCTGGATTCAATCTTTTCTCTCTTGGTTGCATAGCAAATCAGTTGCTTTGATCTCTTGCTTGTGACAGGTGTTTTGGTTGCAGGGATTTCCAGGAGCTATGGGGTTCACTATCAACTCCAACATGGTATCAAAACTCCAAATCTGCAGCTTCCTTTCTGAATTTTGAGGGATCCGGCCTTGAGGAAAAAATCGGCTAATCCTAGGGCGAAACGGGCATCATAATTGTGTCCAAAACAGTCAAAAACCTAAGAATCACCTATCGTTTCGTCGAATTTAATGCAGTTGAAAAAAAAAGCAAAATTTTTTTAGTAGCAAGGACCTTTGTGTGGAAATCCATACTATCGTACAGATCCATACGGCCCCTATTACCTCAGTTTTTGTGCAGATGAGCGTGTAGGTACACTCGGTTAATTTTTTTTCTGGTTTTATGATATTGTTTCCAAAAAAAAATTTGATAAAAAAAACAAATCATAAAAAAAAAAAAGTTTTTTAAAAAAATCAAAAAAAGCGTTGCCATTAAATCTCTGCAAAAGGGCATAGTACCCTGTGTAGGATTGCAGCAACCAGGCGGGCCCCACATAGGACCGCTAACCAGCTAATACCTTTCTCATCGACTAGAAAAACTTAGGTGGTTGAAAAAAAAACTTTCGGCAGCCCCTCCAAATTAATCTCCAGCAGCTCAAAATCAAACCTTAAAAATTCCTTATAGATTCCGGCAACCTAAAAAAAATCAACGAGGACAATTTTTTTCGGTGGCGTCCAAATGGCTGTCAAATTTAATCATCTAAAGTGTTGATGTCAGTGTGACGTCATCGGCCGTACAGCCCCTCCAAGCCCCTTTAAACCCTAGTTTGCCCTAAAGGAGCAGTTTTTTTTTTGTTTGGCATAACTTGGGCATACAGAGTCGAAATCAGGCAAACAAGATATCGTCATAAAGCTGGTTCTGTGAACTTTCCAGTGGTGCAAGTCTCATCATCAGATTTTGCAAGTGGTTCCTGTTATACTCAGTCAAAGTCAGATCTTCATTTTGCGCTTCCAAGCTCATAATTTTTTGCCTGTATCTCTAATTTTCGCAATTCAAGTAGCGTTAGAAATTTATTTCAGAGCTCTTCAAATCTGTTCATAGACATTTTCCAGAATCTGCCGCAGGTACATTTTATTCAATATTTTGTGTTTTCACACTTTGCTTAATTACTTGGGCATCTTAGCACCTAGAAAGGAATTGTTTGCGTAGGATGACATAATTTGATCTTTTTTATTAGTACTGAGATCATGAGTCTCTGATTTGTTCATTTGAGTATCATGGGTTTTTATGTTCATCCTTCTGTGATCAACTTGGATAAGGATAACCGAGTCTTGGCGAAATGGCATCCTGACACATCTTAGGTGGCTTGATATTTTGCCTATCTTTATGGCCTCATACCTACCCCAGACACACCAGGGAGTTTATCAGCATGGGGTATCATCAGTGATCATATTGTAGGGGTTATATGTGCTAGAGTTGATCTTGACACTATGTTGTATCAGACATTGAATGTCCCCACATACTTTGGACACAACTTTGGGAGATCCGTGGAGACACTCATATCTCTCCATACCTAGAGGATCCTACTGCAGATTGTCTCATCCCTCTTGCAGATGCAAATTCCATACCCTTTGATGACAATACTTTAGAGGAGCTTGAGTATATCACAGGTCTTGCATGTTTCAATGGTTCAAATACTTGTCTTCATGTTCCCACTCTACAGATTGAAACTACATCAGCTTCTCCCGTTACTCCTAATTAGCAGTACATCGCCACATCTTTGTCTCCTATTGATTCAGTGCAATAGGACATACATCTTCTAGACATAGCTACTTGGGATTCATATCTCATAGACATATCATCCTTGTTTGTGGAGTCCTATATTACAGATCTGGAGGATTTTGAGGACATTCATCTCCTCTTTGTTGAAAGCCACATCATCATTGTTGGCCCACCATCTTCATCGCCTTTGCAACTTGTTCTATATCAATCTTCACAAGATCTTGGATCAACATCATTGTTTTCCGACATGTGGATACGTGAGCAGTTTTCAGAGGCACACATCATTTGGATTTGGATTCCGGCATCACCCATTCTTTTGAATTGGCTTCTCCAATCACCAGTGGATCTATTTCTTCCTAAGGGGAGAAATGTTGTTTGCAGGTAGTGGATCATATTCTATCTTCAGGTGTACCTCATTGGCATAAGAGCTACTTCTTTATGGGGGGGATTCATATCCTCATTTTCTATCTCCTATCAGGGGGACATATATTGTACTTGCATAACAGAAGTAGTCCTTGGGGGGTCACATTGAGTCCTCCTATCCTTCTTTCACTACTGCAGTCATTACTTTTTCTCTCTTTTGGAGAGGAGTTTTTCCCATGTGGTTTTCTCCTTTTCTCTAGTTATGAGAGATTCATTTATTTTGTAAATGGGTACCTCATCAGGGCTTGTATCCAGGACCCATCCATGCATCCATCATTGCATTCTACATCAAGGTTTTATAGCTTCTCCCTAAGTTGATCTTAAGGGGGGGTGTTAGAGTAATCAAGATAATCACTTGATAATTAATTAATCATTAATTAGTTGATAAGTAGGAGGTATTTTTCCACTGCGTGTCAAATTATGATATTGCTATCAGGATTCAACCATGTAGTTTCGAGTCAAACTCATTGACCCATGTTTCATGAGTAGTGGTTCAACAAGAACCCATCTCTCATGATATCGAATGGTCCAATTAGTTATTAAGTCCCTTATTATTTCATTCACTCAAGCTAAACTTAGGAGTGTTTTTTATTATTAGTTTGAATTAAATATAGGACAAGTTGTCTCATTGCATGAAATTAGAACACTTGTCACTATCTAGTCAAATCCTCATCTAGGGTTTGCTTTTGCATGCTTTTATAAAGCTTGCACATTGATCGTAATAATTCAATTAAGAACCATTCAGGTTAATACATTGCACATATTAGTGCTCTTCTAGATTCAATCTTTTCTCTCTTGGTTCCATAGCAAATCAATTGCTTTGATCTCTTGCTTGTGACAGGAGTTTTGGTTGTAGAGATTTTTGGGAGTTGTGGGGTTCACTATCAACTCCAACAATATTCTCTAATGCATAGATGCACAATGAATGTTGTTGTCTTATTTCTTGATACTAATTGCTTGAACTTCTTTAGCCCTTTGACTGGTGCATAGCTTTGTTTCTCCACAAAGTTATACTTTACCTCGTATTCTTTAAGAGTCCTTGAAGTAAAAGCAATCAGTTGATCACTTCTTCCGTCATCATCCTTTTGAGTAAGGATGGTCACTATGCTATGGTCACCTCCAAAGACACATGATGAAATCCTTGAAAAGGTCCAAATTTCTTAGCATCGGAGTTGTTGCTCTAGCCTATTTGATTGCTTCAAAGGCTTCCCTTCTTTTTGGAGTCCATTTGATTTTTTTATTCTTTTTCCACATGAGAGTGAGAGGTCTTACCAATCATGCAAAGTTGGAGATAAAACTACCCACAAAATTGATCTTTCCGAGAAAAGTTTGCAATGCCTTCTTGTTTACCAACAAAGACAACTCTAGAATAGCTTGTACTCTTTCTAGGTCAATAGATATTCATTCCTTTGATACAACATGACCAAGGAGTTTTCCTTAAGGAACTCCAAAGATACACTTCTTTGAGTTAAGAGAAATTCTGAACTCCTAGCATCTTTGAAAAACTTGTTCAAGGTGCTCAAAGTGGTCTTCTTTTCTTTTAGAGAAAATTGTAAGCTCATCCAAATATTAGAATGATCTTGTTTATCAATTCTCTAAAGGCAATATTCATGGCTCTCTAAATGGTGGTGCCCACATTTGTAAGATTGAAAGGCATTTTGGCATATGTAAATGTTCCCATTTGGTGGTGAACGCTATTTTATGGCGATCTTCATTTACCCAAACCTAATTATACCCAAAGAAACCATTGAGAGAGACGTGGAAGAAAAAAAGAGGAGGGCAATTTTTCCTCAACAAGATAAAGGAAGTAGAGAGGATTGAGAAAAGGATTTTTAATAAGGCTCTATATTGTCAAAACAGGGCAGGGGATTTTGGCATTACAAAAACACCCTATCTCTCCATAAATATTCCTAGAGGAGAACATATTGTATAAGGGCAAAAGAATACAAAAAATTAACAAATAATGATTTACCATTAACAAATGGTAAGTTTGTATATAGTGAATATTTTAAAAAAAATCATAAACAATTAAACATGCACATATCAAACTAGGAAACTGATAAATTTGTTATATTATTAACTTCAGATTAGTGCAGGAAACAAAATAAAAGATACAACCCTGCATTCCGTTATACTAAGATAGGCTTAATAGGTTTATCTAACAATTCATCTAATAATGTACATAAGTAGCTAGGCTCAAATGGCCAATGCTTAATCCTCTTTGGTCTATCTAAGAATTATGAGCACTCAAAATCATTGCTTTGGTACAGCTTGATCTTGTGGTCCAACTCATCATTTTCCAAGGTGATTCTCTGGTGGAAATTGTCAAATTTCATGTTGATCATTTCATGGTGATCAATGATGAGGCTGTTGGTCACCATCATCCTGCTCCATAATTTCATAAGAGCCAAATTTATTTTCCATCCTTGGTCTTCAAAGTCTCACTTTACGTGTTTTCGTTAAGGGATTTCCTTTTAAATATTTAATTCTATTTGTATCATATGGATTTACCATTTTATACTTATGAAGGATTTACACTTTATGGTTTCACCCCTGTTATCAAAAGTTTTCATTGTTTTCATGTTAGTAATTTTTTCAACTACTGGTGTTATTTTTAACACTTGCACATGCTCTTGTGGCTTATTTTATTTTCTAGTACCACTTAAACTCCTTTGGTCAATTGTGGATATTAATATAATTTCTTCCTCTCATCCTTTCCTTCTTATAATATGTATGAGTCAAGAAAATTGGAAATACCCTTGTAAGCATTGGAACAGCCAGGGAACACCATTTCCAAGAACATGTTTCTACTGCTGGTGTTTTAGGAGTTAGGACTGCTTCAAATGTTTTGGCTGGGAATGCCAACTGGCCATTAGCAACTGCCTGGAATGTTTCCAGCACTGCAAAGGAAAAAACCAAGAGAGCAAAAGAAAATCAGAAAATGCCCTCAAAGAGTCCAAATCTAAGGAAATATTAAAAAGGCTATTAAAGGCATGTGAACTTTCTGTTTTATCATTTATTGCTCCTTCAGCAGAATAATACATTGTTATGTATAAATATTGTTTTAAATATTTCCAATTACCACAATGGTTCCTAAATCGCCAAGCAAAATGTCATCATTGTCCCCCAAAATGTTCATGTCTCCATACCATTTCCATCTTTTTGGTGACCTTGTTATGTATTTCCTTGTCATATTTGTTTAGTTTTTCTTCTTAAATTTTCATAGGACATTCCAGGAATTTTTTGCCAATCCTATCCAATTTGTCTCCCCACCTTGCTCAGGCTGTATCTAGATACGGATAGGACCTGAACAAATATCTAAGAAGTGACCAATCTGAATATATATCAGATGCAAGAAAATGCATAGCTAGGTGAGGGGAGAGAATAATATAGGAGCAGACTCACATGGACAAAAACTTCATATATTTCACATTACTGATGCTTCATACGATTCTTATTGTGTTGTGACTATTTGTGAGTTAAGAATTTAAACCTATGGAACATTTGAAAACTTCTCTACGACAATATATGAGAAAGTAAAATGATAGGAAGGAACATCATACTAGCAAATTGGCAAGTTACAACTCAATCCTATGGCTGCAAAGTAGAAATAAAGCACTTAGTTTTGGTTTTAGTATATATGCAAGTAGATCAAAACACCCAATAGGACTTAATAGCACATCAAAGAAATAGCAGAAGCACACTTTAAAGGTTCTAAACAATAAAACAAAAAGAGAGCAACTAGTAGAAGAATTTTTTTAATTTAAAGACTTCAGCTGAAATCCTTGAAACTTATTTTATGAGAATCAGGATTTTAAAAGAAACAGGAGAGAAGGCATTCACAGTATTGTTATTTGAATCTCATAGGTAAAGAAAAGAAACAGCATAAACATCTGATATTTGCAAACAGGAATAGTTTACAACAGATATGAGAAATGCATAGAAAGTTACTTGAAGCTTGCCCCATGGATAGGCCCACCATTTAGCGCAGCTGGAACTTTTCCAGACAAACGATTTCCATTAAGATACCTGAAAAAAAGACAAAGCAAGTCAGACTTATGAGTAATTTTGTAAAGAAAACTATGTGACTAGCAATCAACAGGAACTCTTTTCTTGCTTACAGTTTCCGCAGATGATTCAAACCACCAAAGCTTTCAGGAATTGAGCCATTCAGCATGTTATTTGACAGATCTCTGTTAGAATGACATCAATTTGTGTAAGACAATTAATAAGAGTCATTCTTATTTGACAGGAGCACTGAATAGAACAATCATCTTCCATGATACAGACCCACCTTAAAATCAAGGAGTTCTCAGTTTTCTTTGATCCAATCAGGGAAAAACTTAATACAAAAATGATAAAATCTCACATGTTTATCAACTTGTTTTGTTAAAAGGGGACTTCAAAGTATTTTTAACATATGACTTGGCATACCAATTTCATTGAATTTGATGGTATTTCAACTTTCAACTTTCAACTTTCAAATGGATAGAATTCTGAGAGGAATAAAACATAATCACATTTGATAAAGACAAAGCACAGGTTTAGAAAGCGTCACATTAATTAATAGTTCATTGTGTTAGTGTTAGCAGCTTTGGGCGTCATTTCCAGCCACGACTTGAAGAAACAAAAATTGAATAATAGCCTTCAGCTATTCAATTTATATGGTGCCAATTTGCTAACTGAGGAGGCGCTTCACTTCATTTAATTATTGTTCTTATCTTGGCTGACCTCCCTTGATATTCATTTCATTTTATTTGTAATATATTTTCATTATTGGCCGACCTTGTTCTTGAAGAGGTGTGACCTCTCCCACACATTGTATATATACAAGTTCATTTCCATCCATTTGTCATCAAGCAAGTTCGATTCATTCATTCCTTCACAAGTGTGAATTTCATCAGGAGCAGATCGAAGGTTCTCTAAGAGCAGAATTCAATATCAAAGAAGAGCAGATTATAATCTGTCACTGCATCTAGAGTTGGTGCTGTTGATTGGCCTTGAATTTGGCCTCATTGTAAAAGACTTTGTTGATTCTTATATAATATATAAGTGATATATTGTTGTTGGGTTTTTCTCCCTCAAGTGGAGAGTTTTCCCAAGGTATATGCTGTGTTTATATGTTTGAATTTGAATTAAAATCTGAGTTTTATATCTAATCATAAACCTAACATGGTATTAGAGCGGGTTTAAGCAAGATCGTGATCAGATTTCTATAGCAGCGCTATCATCCACTCTTATTCTCATTTCTTCTTGCATCTATTTGATCATCAAAGATGGTGAACGGGCTCAAGATCGAAGATAGACTTGAGGGTGCATCAAACTTCACCTCTTGGAAGTTTAGAGTTATGCTTGCATTGGAAGAAAATGAGATTGTTGAGTTCGTGGAGGGTGAAGTTCCCAAACCTTCCCATGAAAATGAGAAGTCTCAATGGAGAAAGAATTGCACTAAGGCGAAGAAGATTTTGGTAGACTCCATGAAGGACCACCTTGTGCCAATCATCTCCAAGTTGAAGACAACAAGGGAAATGTTCAAGACTTTGGAAGAAATGTATGAGATCAACAATACAAGTCGAGCTCTTGCATTAAGGCAACAACTTCATCATGTCAAGATGGCAAAAGGAGAATCCGTCATCTCATTCTTCATGAAGATTACCAAGTTGAGAGATCAGCTTTCTACCATTGGGCATATGGTGGATGATAAGGATTTGGTTATGTTGGCGCTTAATGGCCTTCCTCAACTTGGGAGCCATTTATCCAAGGTATCAGTGGGAGATCAAAACTTCCTAAGTTTGATCGCTTGAGGGCAGATTGCATCCAAGAAGAATCAAGATTGGCTGCGAGAGGCAATGGGAAAAGTTCTACAAATGAAGACATTCATGTACTTGCCGCTCAATCTTCGAAGAAGAAAGGAAGAGAAGGGAAGAAAGGCAACTTCAAGAGGAATAGAGATAACGGATCAGATGGTGCCCCTGCATCTAAGAAGAAGAAGGACCTCTCTTGCATACAATGCTTTAGATGTGACAAATTTGGTCACTATGCAAAAGATTGTCCAACCAGACCTAAGCAGCAAGCTTCAATTGCAGATGTGGGTGAGATCTCTCCTCAGAAGGATTCAAGTGGTTTTCTATTCTATTCTACCTTATCAAGCAATGTGCCTACGGACAACAACACGTGGTTGATTGATAGTGGTGCATCTCGTCACATCACTGGATTTAGAGAACATCTATCTGATTTGGTGGAGAGAGATTCAAGTGTTCAAGTCATTATTGGAGATGATGCATGTTATTTTGTGAAAGGTGTTGGGACCTCCTCTCTACACTTAGATTCTGGAATCTCCTTACAGTTGAGTGATGTGCTATTCGTACCTGGCATCAAGCGGAACCTTGTCTCTATCTCAGCCTTGGAGGACAAAGGATATCAAGTTGCATTCTCTGAAGGTAAAGTTCTTGCATGGCCAAAGAACTCAAGTATCAAGAATGCTCAAGTGATTGGAGTTCGACATGAGAGTCTCTACAGACTTTTCACTCGTCCATTACAAGCTTTGTTGCATGATTCATCAAGTTCGTGTGAGCTTTGGCATAGAAGACTTGCTCACCTTCACTTCAGAGCACTTACAACCATGGAGAAGATGGTCACGAGCCTTCCTAAACTCAGCCATGAGCATGAAGGCACTTGCAAAGGTTGCGCATTGGGTAAGAATACTAAAGGTCCATTTCATAGTAGTGAGAGTAGATCTAAATGTATTCTAGACCTTGTTCATTCTGATTTGTGTGGTCCAATGTTTGTTGCTTCTTTGAGTGGTTTCTTGTATTATGTAATTTTTATTGATGACTACTCTAGAAAGACTTGGATTTATTTCTTAAAGACTAAAGAATCCAAGGAAGTACTTGAGAGATTCAAGGAATTCAAAGCTCAAGTAGAGAACTTGTCCGGGAAGAGGATCAAAGTTCTGAGATCCGAAAACGGAGGAGAATACATCTCTGGAAGCTTCCGTAAGTTTTGCATTGAAGCAGGGATTAAGAGGTAGTTTTGTGTCCCTTACAATCCACAACAGAACAGTGTTGCAAAAAGGAAGAACAGATCCATTGTAGAAGCAGCTAAAGCCATGATCTATGATCAAGATTTACAAACCTTCCTTTGGGCTGAAGCATCTAGGACAGCTATGTATGTTCAAAATAGAAGCCCTCACCACATTCTGGAGAACATGACCCCCGAAGAAGCTTTCACAGGAGTGAAGCCAGAAGTAAGTCATTTGAGAATCTTTGGTTGTCCTGTGTATGTTCATGTGTCTAAAGATAAGAGGACAAAGTTGGAACCATCTGGCAAGAAGGGAATATTTGTGGGCTACAGTGAGTCCTCAAAAGCCTACAGAGTTTACGTTCCTAGTCAAAAACTGATAGAGATCAACAGGGATGTTACATTTGAAGAGGATGTTGCATTTAAAAGATCTAAAGGCACTCACATGGAGATAGACAATGAAGACCAAGAGTCTCCTTAGGACATGGAAGTTGACCATACTCCTGAGATTCAGAGGGAGGCTATTGATCCCAAAGAAGATGATGATCCAGTTGAGCCTTTGGAACCTACTGATGGGCCTACAAACATTGTTATTGGTTGAAAGAGACCTCTTTGGGCTAGGCAAACAATGCAAGAGGCAAAAAGGTTTGCAGCCCCGAGAGGAACATTCAGAGAAAGCAAAAGACCTCACAAGTTTTCAAGCTATGTTGCTTTGATGAGTCAAATCATTGAATCTAAGCCTTCTAGTGTTGAGGAAGCTACAAGTCAGCAAGTATGGAAAGATGCTATGGCTGAAGAATATCAATCTATCCTCAAGAACGATATTTGGGACATCGTACCTAGACCAGAAGGAAAATTTGTTGTATCTTCTAAGTGGCTCTTCAAGATCAAGCATGCGGCTAATGGGAGCATCGAGAAGTACAAGGCTAGGTTTGTGGCTAGAGGATTCTCTCAGAAAGAGGGAATAGACTATGAGGAAACATTTGCTCCAGTTGCCTGTTATACCTCCATCAGGACCATCATTGCTATTGCAGCGGCTAAAGGATGGAAATTACATCAGATGGTCATTAAGACAACATTTCTAAATGGTGTAATTGAAGAAGAGGTATACATTGAGCAACCTGATGGATTTGAGGTTCATGGGAAGGAGTATCATGTTTTCAAATTGAAGAAGGCTTTGTATGGCCTTAAGCAGGCTCCTCGCGCTTGGTAGGAGAGAATTGATAGATACCTGCTAAGCTTGGGCTTCTCCAAGAATGATGCTGATTCAAACCTGTATTTCAAGGTAATTAATGGTGAGGCATTGATCTTGGTTCTCTATGTTGATGATCTATTTCTTACTGGAGAAGAACACCTCATTATCAAATGCAAGGAGTTGGCTTCTGAATTTGAAATGAAGGATCTTAAGTACATGCATTACTTCCTTGGTTTAGAAGTATGGCAGAGGCCTAATGAGATCATTCTGAGTCAAGGGAAGTATACAATAGACATCCTAAAGAGATTTGGTATGATGGATTGCAAATCCATGTCTACACCTATGGAGACCAATTTATAGAAGAAGCTAAAAGAGGCTGCAGCTAGTTCAAATCTGGTGGATCCTACTATGTACAGGCAATTGATTGGATCGTTGATGTATCTAGTCAATACTAGACCAGATATTTTCTATGCAATGAGTGCACTTAGTCAGTTCATGTGTGAACCAAGGCAAATACATCTAGTTGCAGCAAAGCATATCCTGAGATACTTGCGTGGCACAGTTGGGTATGGCTTGAGATACTCTACAAGTGTGGACCTAAAGCTGCATGGATACACTGATTTTGATTGGGCAGGGTGTGTAGCTAATTGGAAGAGCACCTCTGGATGTTGCTTCAGTTTGGGGTCTACGATGATCTCCTGGTGTAGCAAGAAGTAGTCTTCAGTGGCACTAAGCACCGCAGAGGCCGAGTATATTGCAGCTTGTGTGGCAGCTCGAGAAGCAATGTGGCTTCGGAAGCTCCTTGCAGGATTGTTTGGACAATCGTTGGAGCCGACTGTCATTCATTGTGATAATCAAAGCTATGTGAAGCTTTCTGTCAATCCAGTGTTTCATGACAAAACTAAACATGTTGAGATCAAATACCACTATATCAAAGATATAGTATTGAGGAAAGCTATCCAGTTGAAGTATATTAGCACTGATGAGTAGACGACTGATATTCTCACCAAGCCTCTCTCCAGGATAAAGTTTGTGTACTTTCGAAACAAGCTTGGAGTTGTGGAGAATGAAGCCCTAGCTGAGAGGGAGTCTCAGCATTAGTGATCATTTGTGATTTGCTTTAATGCATTTTTCTCTATGAGAAATTTGAGGTGCAAGCCCTTGTTAATGCATTTTTCTCTGTGAGAGAAATTTGAGGTGCAAGCCCTTGTTTAATGCATCTTTCTCTGTGAGAGAAATTGAGGTGAAAGCCCTTGTTTCCACCCTATGGGAGTAGCCATGGTGGATGTCATGTTGAGTAACTCCATGACAGCATCACATGAGAGAGTCCGTGATGATTTTCTTGTACTTGTGTTATTCACCCTCTGGGAGTAGCCATGGTGAACATCATAATGAGATGACATCACGTTGAGTGATTCCGTGATGGGTACTTGTGCACATATTCTTTACCATATATGGGAGTAGCCATGATGGTTGATATCACGTGAGTGACTCTGTGATGATCTTTTTCCACATATGGGTGTAGCCATTGTGGTTGTCTTGACATTGATCAGTTGGAAGTATTCCTCCCTAGCTGAGAGGGAGTGTTAATGTTAGCAGCTTCGGGCGTCACTTCCAGCCACGACTTGAAGGAACAAAAATTGAATAATAGCCTTCAGCTATTCAATTTATATGGTGCCAATTTGCTAAGTGAAGAGGTGCTTCACTTCATTTAATTATTGTTCTTATCTTGGCTGACCTCCCTTGATATTCATTTCATTTTATTTGTAATATATTTTCATTATTGGCCAACCTTGTTCTTGAAGAGGTGTGACCTCTCCCACACATTGTATATATACAAGTTCATTTCCATCCATTTGTCATCAAGCAAGTTCGATTCATTCATTCCTTCACAAGTGCGAATTTCATCAAGAGCAGATCGAAGGTTCTCTAAGAGCAGAATTCGATATCAAGGAAGAGCAGATTATAATCTGTCATTGCATCTAGAGTTGATGCTGTTGATTGGCCTTGAATTCGGCCTCATTGTAAAAGACTTAGTTGATTCTTATATAATATATAAGTGATATATTGTTGCTGGGTTTTTCTCCCTCAAGTGGAGGGTTTTCCCAAGGTATATGCTGTGTTTATATGTTTGAATTTGAATTAAAATCTGAGTTTTATATCTGATCATAAAACTAACACATTGATGCTCGGTACCGTAGCCACATGTTTTACTTGTATTATAGCTAGTTTTGCTTATTTTAATATTTGCATAGAACCTCTATATTTTTTGCATGGATGTACCCAATCATTGTCAAACCTGGGGCAAAAAAGTGGCAAACTGCCATACCCTACCCCTGTACCTGCACCAGGACCAGAAACTTAGATAACATACCAAACCCATTGATTTTTTGTTTCCTGAGGGCAGAGGGTGCTACAGAATTCATTTGTAATTAATCATATGAAATTCTGCTCATTCCAGGCCACAGAAAATCTACCAAATTTCCAGGACCCCTTGGATATGATAAGACATGTATACATTTAAAAAAATGTACAAACAATAGGAAACATATATAAACATATTAAAAAAGAAAATATTTTCAAAATACACATTCTTTTCCAAAAAGATTGAAAAATATGATAGAATTTCAGAATTAGAAGTTGTCAAAGTTTCCTAAATTATTCTTTAACTTAAAAACTTTGAAAAGTTTAGAAGTTCAAACTACAATTTTTTAATAATTGAATAAATCAGTAAAAATTTACAATTCAGAATATATAATCAAATATAAAGCTGATATGAATCTGTATCATATTTTCGGATTTTCCTGAATCTAAAATT
>VDFB02342533.1:52030-238740 GCA_007258455.2 Sequoia sempervirens
TAATTATAGTTGAATTAGAGTTTAATTAGGGTTAGGGTTCAATTAGTATAAATGTTAGGTTTAGGGTTAGTATTAAGGTTAGGGTGTTAAATTGGTTAGGGTGCAATTATAATTATATTTAATATTAGGGTTAGGGTTTAATTAGTATCAAGGTTCAATTAGGGTTTGCTTTAATTAGTATTAGGGCTCAATTAGGGTTAGGGTTCAATTATGTTTAGGGTTAGTGTTAAGATCATTTAAAGTTAGGGTTATAGTTAATACTCAATTTAGATTAGGGTTTATTAAGGGTTAAGGTTAGGGTTAAATTAAATTTAGGGTTAATATTAGGTTTCAATTGTGGTTAGGGTTTAATTAGGGTCAAGGTTCAATTATAGCTCAGATAAGGATTAGAGTTCAATTAAGGTTAGAGTTATGGCTAAGATTACCTGTTAGGGCTTTAAGGTTTAACTAGGGTTAAGGTTAGGGTTCAATTAGGGTTGTAAGAGAAATCTTCAAGTTAAGGTTATTTAAATTAAATTATAATTAAGATTCAAATAGGATTATGTTTAGGGTTTAATTAGGTGATGGGTTCAAGTTTAATACCCATCTAGCATTTAATTAGTGTTGGGTTTTAATTAGTGTTAGGGCTCAATTAGCATTTGGTTAGGGCTATGGTTCAATTAAAATAGGGTTATAATCAGGGTTCAATTAGGTTAGGGTGATGATTTAATTAGGATTAGAGTTCAATTAGGTTTAGGGTTAGAGCTATGGTTCTTTTAGGGCTAGGCTTATGGCTCAATTAGGGTTAGAAGATAAATCTTTGAGTTAGTGTTAGGGTTAGGGTTAAATTACTGTTAGGTTTCAATTAGCTTTAAGATTAGGGTTAGAGTTAATGTTCATGTAGGGTTAGGGTTAGTGTTCAATTTGGGTTAGGTTTTACTAAGGGTTAACATCATTTTTTAATTAAATTTAGGGTTAGGGTTTAATTACGGTTATGATTTAATTAGGGTTAGGGTTTAATTAGGGTTAGAGTTCTATAATAAAGTTTGGGATTAGAGTTAAGGTTTAATTAGGGTTAGGGTTAAGGGTCATGCACATTTAGGGTTATCATTATAGTTATGCTAATCTCGACCCTAATTAAAATAAATCTTAAATTTATTTAAATGCTAACCCTTACTATAATTGAACACTCACCCTAATTGAAACCCAACCCTATTTTAACCCTACCCATAATCATATCTTTAATTCTAATTATAACCCTAACCCTAATTCTATTTATAACACTAACCATAACTATATTCTGTAATTCATAATCTTATTTTAAGACTAACCTAACCTTATTTAAAATCTAACCCTAACACTAACCCTAACATTATTTGAATGTTAACCATAGTATAACCTAACCATTTGACCCCTAACCATAACTTATATTAAATTTTAATATTAAATATACTAAAATACTATTATTTATCTAATAATATAATAAAATAATATTGTATAATTATATATTAATTCATGTTAAGTGTTGGCCTACTAACATATATATCTTAAATTTAATCTATATAAATTACATCGAGATATATTAAATTGAAAAAATAAATTTAAGATATATATATTCTAGTGATAATTTGTTACAAATCTTATTTCTTAATTTATACACTTTTATTGGATTGATAGGCCAACTAAAAGAAAGTATATATTTTGATATGTTTATAGTTTATTAGTTTGAAAAACTCACACAAAGTAAATATTTTGTATGGCCAAATAGAAGCAAATAGATAATGTATGAGGATAAATTTTTTTAGCACACTTGGAGACTTGACGATGGATAAGTAATGTCTATTCCAATTATCCAATTTCTTGTCGATCTTTCCTTTGATCCATATCCACATCTCTTTAAGGTTGGGGCAAATAGAGAATGGTATCCCAAGATACCTAACTTGCTTGTGAGAATTACCCCATTGGAAGTCAACATTTTGAAGCTAGCTAGGGGGTACTTTGTCCAGCCTAGCATAATAGATTTTTCCTTTGAGACCTTTGCACCTAAGGCCAAGCAGAATAGATTAAGTTTATTCATCAGGTTGACAACATTATAATTATTTTAAAAAGTTATTTTATTTTAATTTAAAGTTATATTTTATTTATTGAAGAGTTATTTTCTCATTAGTCACTCTAGAACTAAATTCTACTTACTTATAAAGTATTTTGTATTATTTTAGAATTATTTTATTTTATTTGATTATGGAACTCAAAATCAACAAATCAAATCAATGAATCTCTTTATAAACATCAATATTTAACAAATATTTATTGAATGATTATTTGAAGATTTATTTTACTCAACATTCATTATTTCGGTAATTGTTTTGTTTTGTTTTTACTTTGAAAAGTGTAGAAAATTAAATGTTAATTTTTAAATTTATGTTTATTATTAAATATTAATAATTTGACATATAAATGGCTATCAAGTTTAACTTAAAGAGTTTTTGTGTACATGGTCACCAAAGAAGACCCCTTGTTGCTACAATAGAATGTCTCTCAACTTAACTAGTATGGATATCTTAAATAAATCTATCTAGAGATAACAATCATGAGTTTTTTTTATTAAGATAAGCTGGTTTTGAAGTGACCAAAAAACTTGTACATCTCATAAAACAACTAAAAGCCTACACGACAACTTCCTAGATTGGACAAACACAATACAACTATAACTAAGCTACCAAAGAAGATTGAGCACAATTACAACCAAGTTGCCAAACACAAAATAATATCCAAATATATAGCCTAACTTCCTAGATGGGACAAACACAATACAACTATAACCAAGCTACCAAACAAGGTCGAGCACAATTACAACCAAGTTTCCAAACACAAAATAATATCCAAAGATAGAGCTTGAACAATGTTAGACCCTTATTAGAATTGTGAAAAACATGAGCCATATGATCAAACAATGAACAAAGACACCTTCCATGCAAGAGATATAAAAACAATATATGCAATATTCCTCAACAAGAAAAATCTACAAAATGAACCTCGAGAATCTTTAAGGAAAACAAGAGTCCTCAAATGTTGAGAGTTTGAGAGAATAAAAGAGATAATACAATGAGGGTTGAGTGTTATATAGGAGCAACCCTAAATGAGAAAGCCCGATTAGATCAGGACAAGTGGCAACATCACATGCAATGAGACAAAATGATCTATAATAGCTCACTTCAGTTAACATGGAAAATCACTTAGTTAATTGAATAAAGAACTCCAAAGTTTATCTTAAGTGCATAAGAATAAATTAGGCTAATAATTAATTAAATATTAATTAACTATTAGCTAATGCATGACTACTTTAACACCCCCGTTAAGATGAACTTAGGGAGTAGCTAAAAATGCTAAAAGAAGAATGTATGATAGGTCCTAAAAAACAAGGCTTGGTGAGGTACCCATGTACAAACAAAAGATCTCTCAAAACTAGAGAAAAGGAGAAAACCACAGTGGGAGAAAACTCCTTTCCATAAGAGAGAAAGGCGAATGGAGGACTAAAAAAGCCTCCAAACCAAGGTAAAGGACTAAGAAGCCTCCAACCAAAACAATGTCCCATAAAAGAGGAACATGTAGAACATCGTAGAAACACAAAGAAGCTATAGACTATTGTCGAAAGATGACTGATATGGTGCTGAAATGAAGAACCTCCTCTAAAACAAATGATGATCATGATCAAGCTAATAATAATTTGCATGAGTTTCCACAATGGCACTACTCGAGTCAAATGGAAAACAAAGGAAAAACATCTAAAAATCGAAGATACAAATGTCAAGATCAAGGAGACTATAATCTGCATGAGTGCCCCCAACAACACTACTCGAATAAGATGGAAAAAAAAGGAAAAGCATCTAGAAACCGAAGATACAAATGTCAAGATCAAGGAGACTATAATTTTCATGAGTGCCCCCAACAACACTACTTGAATCAGATGGAAAAAAAAGGCAAACATCTGTAAGTCAAAGATATAGGTGGTACATGAATCTACATGAGTGACCTCAATGAAACTACTAAATATACAATATGCAAGTAAAAAATACAAGTACCAGTAGTCAAAAGAACACTGGTCATGAGAGAGACAATAATCTGCATGAGTGTCCCCAACGACACTACTCAAGTTAGATGACAAACAAAGGCAAACATCTAGAACTCGAAGACATAAACTATACATGAATCTGCACGAGTGACCCCAACGTGACACTACTCAACATGCAAGATGCAAGTTAAAAATATAGGTACTAATAGTCTCTGACCAAATCAAAATGGAAGGTCATCTCCAAAAAATAGAAATGTAAGAGTGTCTATATGGTAAGTGCTCCATCTCATTGAAATGCAAGGTAACCAACCGTTGATATACACTACATTCAAAAATGCATAGGAACAAGAACTAGATACATAGATCACTCAAATGCGAAACCAAGAAAGCATTAACACCAATAGTAGAAATCCCCCATAATGTTGAAAGGGGAGAGCCAAGATAGGTACACTTAAACTATGTGAAACCAAGAATGCATGTAGGAGAAACAACCTGCAAATAAAAGGGTGTGCAAACTAAGGTACACACGCATGAGGCAAAATCACTAGGATTCACTATTGACATGGAAGATACAATCACTTGACAAAGGTGTGATGGAAAACCAAAGGCAAACATCAACCCCCTATAACACTTTATATCATAGTGTGAGTACAAAAGGCACAACATGATGTGCAAAATCCCCAAGCAATATACATCAGAATGGAACTTTATCTCAACGTGTCTACATAATAAGAATATGCATGAAGAGTTGTCTATACAACCCAAATAGGATAGAATACTGGAAATACATGAAGAACAACCAAAAATGAGTCATCTCAAACAAACAAAAAGTTTCCAAGAGCTACAACATCCAATTAATTCACCTAAGTGTGAAAACACAAAATACTAAATAAAATGTACTTGGAGAAAAAATTGGAAAAGTGCATGGTTGGCTGTGAAGAGCTCTAAAAGACCATCCTAATGCCACTAGAATCACAAAATATGGAGAAATATTTCAAAAGTTATGAGCTTAGGACTGAAAACAAAACATCTAACTTCAATAGGTTGTAGAATGCACAAAAAAAAAGAAAAAGTGATGAGACCCACAACATTGGGAATTTGTTGGAACCAGCTTTTAGATGATATCTCGTTTGCCAAAAAATGATATCGTATGCCTAAGTTATGGCCAAAAGAAAAAAATGCTCCCTTACATCCAAAAGAGGGGACTTTGAGCCCCTACCTTAGGTCATACTGCCGACGTTAGTGATGCACGACATTAAATTTGATGACCATCGTAGAATATTCCCTCCACTGGGAAAAAATATGACCCCCTGAAAAAAGTTTTGTTGTCGAAAAATTCCACCTATTGTTGAATAAATGAAAATGCCCAAAAAAGGGTGCCAATAAAGGTGTTTGTCGCTCGAGAAATTGTAACGATAACATAAAAATTTAAAGAACTACCACTATTTTTTTGTGGTTGTTGGTGTGAACTCGGTTGTTGGGCGGCAAAAGAATTGCCTGAAAAGTTTTGATGAGGTTGTTGCATAAATGGTAAAGGTCGTCGACCTTTTAGAAAAAGCTATCGAATGAAATTTAGAAGCCATTGGTGGGCATACACCCAAGGTTGTAGTGCCTGAGGGGATCCACGCGAGTATAGGTCTACCATAGGGCAGTACCCTCTCGCAGGCTTTGGCTTTTAAAGCCTTAAAAACCTCTTTTTTAATTTTTTTATTAAAATAACTTCTACACCAAAAAAATGAATCATTATGTTTGAAAAAAACACAATTCAATAAAAATAGCCAACCTACAATTTTTTTCCTTTTCTTCTCGAATGACATGCAGGAATATGTATAGAGTTCGTATAGACCCCTGTACAAAGAATTTTTGCCTCATAAGTTCCCAACGTCGAAATAGGGCAATTTTATAGTTAAAATTCATCAAATTAGCCTCTTGAATCCAACGATGAGGTCCTTTTTGCAACAAAATGCATCAAAATTGCAACTACCCTCTGGATTTGAAAAAAGACAATCGGTTCAAACCTTCATAGATCTAACCTTAGGAATCCAAATTAGGCCAAACAAAAGCCAAATCTAACTTTTTCGATAGCTTTGAATCCAACGAAAGACTCTATTCTAGTCCTAGATGCACCAAAAATTTGCCCACCTCCAAAATTTGCAAAAAAAACAAAGGGGATTCTAGATCTGAAGTTTGTAACCCTTATTGAAGAAAAAATATCATAAATCAAGAAGGGGTTCATTGAATCGACATTTTGATACCATGTTAGAATTGTGAAAATCATGATCCACAAGATCAAACAATGAACAAAGACACATTCCACACAACAAATCTGCAAACAATATATGTAATATTCCACAACAAGAAAAGCTATAGAATGAACCTCAAGAATCTTCATGGAAAACAAGAGTCCTCAAAGATTGAGAGTTCGAGAGAACATAAGAGATAATACAATGAGGGTTGAGTGCTATATAGGAGGAATCGTAAATGAGAAAGGGATTAGATCAGGACAAGTGTCACATCACATGTGATGAGACAAATTGATTTAACAATAGCTCACTTTAGTTAACATAGAAAGGTACTTAGTTAACTAAATAAAGAATTCCTAAGTTTAGCTTAAGTACATGAGAATAAATTAGACTAATAATTAATTATTAGCTAATGCATGATTATTCTAACAACCCCAACCTATTCAACTTCATACCTTTAATTTTGGTGTGTGATTGAGAGACATATTTGGGAAGATCTTTCTTCTTCTTTGAACAATTTTCTAGAAAATGTTTTCTAAGTCCTTGGACCTACAAGAGGGGAAGGGGGGACACCCCCTTAAAGAGCCCATCCATGGGTGCAATACAAAGAGAGGAACAATTGAAAAAAAAATGGCATTTATAATTAATTAAAGATTATTTTATCTTATTTACATTATTTAATTTAATTTTATTTCACTGAAGAGTTATTTTATAATTATTTTATTTACTTAAGAGTTTATTTTAATGTATTATATTTAATTAAGATAGTTATTTTATAGATTTATTTTAAAAACGAAGAATGTAGATTCTTTTTTTTTTTTAAACAATTTTAATAGACTGCATAGATATCTTAAATACATCTATCTAAAAATGTTCTTAGTTACTTATGATATATTTTATTTTACTTCAAAATTATTTTATTTTTGATAACTCAGAGGTATCCCCAACCCTTACATCTAGCACTTGGATTTGCAACTCTGCCTAGTGAGCTCCACCACCCTTGCCTTGGTCTTACTTTTTTCCAAGTTTTGGGGGACGGAGGAGGCGAGCAGAGGTGAGACTAATCCTCTGGGGGCACAAACCTGGTCTTACTTTTTGCCAGGTTTTGGGGGACAGAGAAGGCAAGTAGAGGCGAGCCTAATCCTCTGGGGGCACGAACCGCACCTAACACAACCCCTACCAATTTCATCTAGGAGAGTGAGTCCATCTTAATTTAATTTTTATTAAGAATTATTTTATCATTCTAAGTATGTATTTTGTTTATTTTGTTTATTGAGTTTGTTACTTAACTTATATATATTTTAAAAATGACATGTCTCCACATTTTTACATAGATTTACTATGGATAAGTGCAAAAATTTACAATTTTATCATGTTGATAGTTTGTTACAAATTTTATTTCTTAATTTATACACTTTTATTGGATTGATAAGCCAACTAAAAGAAAGTATATATTTTGATATACACTTCTATTGGATTGATAAGCCAACTAAAATAAAGTATATATTTTGATATATTTATAGTTTATTAGTTTTAAAAACTCACACAAAGTAAATATTTTGTGTATCAAGAATACCTAAATTCAAATGTCTCTATAAATTCAATAGAAAGATACATCTATTTTATAGATTTAGGTTTTCTCATTTCAAAATGTATTATTTTAAATAATGTCATTTATAATATACTAATTTAATTTAAAAATAGTATATAAATTAAAAAAGTTATTTATATGTGTCAATTTTATATTATATTATATTTTTTTTTTAAATATAAAATATTCAAAATAAAATTTACAAATAATAAATAAATATTTAATACATTATTTTATATTTCTATCTAAATAAAAAATAATTACTTAAATTTATTAAAGAGTTATTTTATTTATCTAATTTTTTTTTTTTATTAATTACCTTCTATCAAAATTTCCAAGGCAAATTGCAAAAAGCCTGGAATATTTAGAATTTCAAGAGAGAAGCCAATATTTATCTATTATTTTTATTATTATTTTTAAAATATTTATTTTATTTTTAATAGATTTATCAACACAATTATTTGAAAAATAATTTTATTTTTAATACAGATTTTAATTTTACCTTTGAGAACCACCATTCATTATGTGTTATTAAATATTAATTATTTTACATATAAATAATTGCAAAATTTAAATTAAATAAATTTTATGTACATTGTCATAACGTGAAACTCCTACTGTCACGGACGCCTCTCAACGTAACCATAAACCAAACATTAATATAATAAAAAATCTTCTTCACAATTTTAAATAAAACTCCCAACTATCACGGATTTAATTACTTATTTCAATTTAAATTTATATAAAAATTGAAAGGCCAAACAATCACCGTTAATGAAGCTAGGACTTGGATGAAAGTAAGTCAATTTAGAAAAGTCATTAATTTCCGTGGGTAGCGGCATAATCGCCTCAGATTGCGACACGGCTGTCTCTGTCCATACTGGAGTCAGTAAACTAGACGACACTGAAAAAACCCACTTAAAATCGTCCGAGCTTGTCCAAACCAAACCCGTTTATTAATTGACAATGCACTCTGGGGATTTAAACTTTGTCAGCCACTCAGCGACTCAAGATCACGGGAATCAACCAAAGCTCCTTCATGCATTTTAACGAAACCAATGCCTTCTCTCCATTGACTTGTTTTCCTGAGCAAAATGGAGAGAAAGACAAACGCCCCCACATTTTTACAGGCATTGTGGGTTTCGGTGCTCCTCAGCATTTTCACGGCTGCAGCTGCGAAGGATAGAGGTAGCACTCTTGAACAGTAGAGTATAATTATGTACCCCTTTCAAAATCTTTCATTTAAAAAAAATGAAAAAATCTTCAGTGTAATGAAAAATCTTTAAAGTCTAAGATAAATAATGTTCGTTTATTTGTCAGTAGAAAAATGCTTTTCAGATCATTCTATGGCCTACATTTTAGAGTTATTCCTAATAAAAATTTCTTTTTTATGTACCCCTTTCAAAATCTTTTACCTATTTCGCCAACTGATGCCGAAATAGAGAGGAGGGCGAAAACAGAGACCATCCAACTGAATTCTGCAACATCTCATCATAAGTAGAATGCAATTACTTGAATTACATGGTTTGCTAAAATAGATCGAACTCACATTTTCTCCCTCCACACTCAAAATCATGCTGCTTTCAATTGATGTTCTCGGAGAAATAAAAAGTAAAAAATCAAGGGTCATTAACCCACGTAGGAGGCTAGGGAACTCGACCGTAGATCGATAGATACTTTTCCGTCATATCCACACAATATTCTATTCTTTCACTTTCTGTTCTTGAAGTTTTCACACATTTGGGCCGGTAGTCACACTTATATCATTGGATTTGCATATCTAGTTGCGCAACATTCAAATCTTGCAATTTTTTCCTCTGTTAGTGCATACAGTTTAACTCGATGGTTACAATTATATCATTTGAATTGTATAGGGTAGTTGCACAGCAAATCTTTTGATTTGAACTTACCTGATTTTTCATGTATTTTGTTTGCTAGTTACAATCATACCATTTGATTTGCATATGGTAGGCATAAAGGATTCAGATCTTTTAGTTTTAGTAACTCTGATGTTTGCTTGGTAATGGCATTTATTTGATTTGACTTGATTTCTGATCTTTGAATTCCAGCTATCTGGTTTTTCATAGATTTTGTGTGATGGAAACAATTATATTATTTGATTTACATATGCTACCAGCACTTCCCCTAAATCTTTCAGTTTAAGTTCTATTGGTAGTTACAGTTACATCATTCGATTTGTATATGGTAATTCCACAACATTCAAATCTTATTTTCAACTTCTTTAATTTTCTATTCATTTTCTTTAGTAGTTACAATTATACCATTTCATTTGCATATGGTACCAGATGGAAATGTTACCAAGAGCTTATGTTAACTGCACTAATCGCACCTTCTTTTGCAAATTTGTTTTCAGGTCCACTGGCAATCCGGATCAGCTGTGGCTCCACCAAGGACACCCGAACACCTCGCACTAACTTACTCTGGCAGAAAGATTTTGGCTACACAGGTGGCCAGTCTGCCAATGCCACTGGCACAAGCAACATTGCACCACAGCTCAATAAACTCCGCTACTTTTCCCTGTCAGATGGCCCTGAAAATTGCTACAACATCACAGGCCTTCCTCAAGGTCATTATACGTTGCGGCTCTTCTTTGGATTTAATGAAGATGTCTTGGCTGACCGGGAGCCCCTTTTTGACATCTCTGTTGAAGGCACTCAGGTCTATTCTCTCAAGCCAGAGTGGTCTGTCAATGATGAGCAGTCATATGTTGAAATGATGGTGTTTGTTTCTGATACAGCTGCGACGATCTGCTTTCACAGCACTGGGCATGGGGACCCATCTGTAATGTCAATAGAGGTTCTCGAGGTGCATCCCCAGGCTTATTATTTTGGGGACAGTTCGGCAGATTTGATTTTGAGGACACTTAAACGCATTGATTGTGGAGGTCAATTGGGTCGATTAGTGGAGATTGGGGACTGGTTCTGGTTGTCAGACAGTGGTGTTGACAAGAGTGGTGGTCGACCTATGGTGACAGAGAGACAAATCAAAGACACACCAACAGCCCCAAATTATTATCCGGTGCAGATTTATCAATCGGCTACAAGGGGTGGTGTAGGGGAGATTTTGAGTTACAGGTTCAGTGTGGAGCCTGGGAAGAGTTTTTCTGTGTGGCTGCATTTTGCAGAGATTGAGAATGGTGTGCAGAGGGAAGGGCAGAGGGTGTTTGATGTGGTAGTAAACGGGCAGATAGTTTTTGGGAATGTGGATGTTGTGAGGATGACAAGGGGTGCTTTTACTGCTCTGGTGTTGAACGTGACAGTGACTGTGAATAGCAGAAGTCTGGTGATTAGTTTCAGGCCACGGCGACAGAGCAGTGCACTTGTGAATGCAATTGAAATCTTTGAATTGATCGAAATGGAGCAGAAGACTTTGAAGAAAGAAGGTAAGTTTTGTCTTTCTTTATTGTTTTCTTTTCTACTTTGCAAGGCTTCTGGAAACACACCCCATTGACTCCAAAGGCACACACTAAGCAGGTCCAAAAACTCAGTATATGGAATTGTGGAGGTCCACTCCAAATATATAGGATGGAATCCACATAGTTCTATATGGTGTATATTTGGACCTAGTTAGGCAATTTGCAATGTCTAATGGCGCAGCACCGTGGATGGGACCTTTCACAATGGAAGGTCCTATGGTACATTGTGTTTTGGACTCTACTGTGCACTTTTAGCAGCAGTAGATGGAACGTGTTCAAAGTAGGAAGGTATGCCTACCCTTTCTTTACATTTTCCCCTTTGGAAGCTTCTAGAAGCATACCAATTTGAGCTTGATTGCCAAGTATAATAAAGCAGTTCCATGGGGATGTAATTACAAACTTCAAGACTTTGAGGTCATTGAAACGTAGCAAAGGACTTCCCAAAAAGAATGTAGGTTATGCTTTTATTTATTCATTTTAGTTTCTTTACGAGGAAACTTCTAGAAACATTTTTTGCAGTGAAACGGTTCCTTGGGTACCATATTTTCAGCTTTACTATGAGTTTATAAGATCAGTAGCTGAACTATGGTCTTGCCATCATCATCATTTTCTCAATAAAGGTAATTATAAAGAACTCCAGATATATTGGACTGTATATATGCTGTTGTGGCGGTAAATCCTGTAAACTGCTGCTGTAGTATACCTTTAGTAAAATGGTTACATAAGCTCAAACATATGGTGTACAAAGCAGTGCAGATCCATTCCCTTATGTTTGGAGCAAATAACTTAATTTCCGTATACTTGGATTAAATCTTCATCAATTCATATGGAACATTTTGCACCTCGCTACTACTGTACTTCTATCTGCAGTCCCTCTGGCACCTCTACCCCTCAGTTTCCTGCCCCCTTCGCCATCCAATAGAATTCTCTCCTGTTTCTTTGCAAGAGTTTAGGTATTTTACAATTCTGAAATTAATCACCTTTCATCGGAACATTGCGGTAGAAAAATCAGAGAAGCAGGCTCCTCCTGGGGATCATGCTCTGCCTAACTGGTTCAATTATCAATCTGTGAGTATAGGTCTTGTTGGCCATTAAATTTTTTGCTTTCAGTGTTAATTGTTTGACTTGCCTTTGGTTGTTGCATGTCTTAATCCAGTTCTCTGTCTTTCCTCATAAATATTCTTTAGCTGTCTGCTTGCTTGATTTCACATTTTTGGTATCTTTGATTACTGATTTTAAATGAATGTTCAGAAATTAGAGGTAAATCCATATGATTTTTAATAATTGGTAACCTATCAGCCATAGCATCATTGCTTGCGATGGAGATATTTATAGAGAAAAAAAGCCATGAGGAATGGAAATGTTGTTAGCACTTTTTCAAAATTCACTGTTGAGGGCAAAAATTGCAACTGGGTCAGCCTACAATCCACACGGTATCTAACTCTGAAACTGAAAGATTGTTTCTTTGTGCATGTGGTGTATGTCAATCTACATCTATCTATCTACAATATTATAGCAGAGAGGCAAGAACAAAACTTCATTTACTAGGCATGTCGATCACACATCATATGGGCAAGATAATTGGTAAGGTGTGACTTAAGTGAAATTATCTTTGATCGTAATAGTTGTGACTACCCAAATAAAATACTGGTGAGTATATACTATGAAGTTATGAACCAATGCACACTAGCTATTGAGCAGAGTGATATAGTTACTAGTAAATGCCAGGCGAATCTGGTCAACTTGCTTGTTGGTACCCGATGAGGCTACGGTTCCTAGTGACGATTTTGATTTTTGTAAGTATATATATATATAAGTGGCGTTCTTATGTTGAAATAAAATGTTGCATCCAAGTTTGTGTGTATGAAGTAGGAGATGTTATCATGTTCTACACTGTAACAACTCAGAAAATGAAGGACATTTATTCAAATTTGAGTGCAATTTATTACACTTAAGACAACTCTGCATGTACGTTCTTCTATCATATTGAATGTGGGTTGGAGATGTTTTGGACATGATTTTTTGTGTAGATCTCTTTCTTTTGCAACTATTCTTTATGAGGATAAAGAAAACAGATAATAATGATTGTAGTGTCTGCAACTTACATGTAGAAGTCTTGAGCATTATGGAAAGAAATTGGACCAGTGTGTTGTATGCTATTGTTATCAATGCTGAATGCACCTTGAGAGAGTAATAAATTAACTATCTCTTCAGTTGATACCACGGAAACACTCCAAGGCTGCAAGTTGCCTGCAGATTGGAGTGAATCTGTAGAGAGGGCTGGTTCCCTTAGTGTTTCACCTAAACTAATCTATCCTACTGCTGTTTCACGAGAAAAAGGGCAGAAAATAACATAAAATAAGCTCTAAAGCCTAATGGGAGGTGATACGACCTGCATTTGGTACGGACATACACAATTAGTTCAATAAGCAAGCTATACTATGCACAACTCAGATTTTGACATATTTATGCTTAAGTGTTTCATAGGAAAGTTGGAGTTTTCAACAGTTTTAGAAGGAAATCAAATGCTTTTCACAACTAAGAGCCATATAAACCAATAACATAAATTATGACCTGCATAATACTTATAGTTCTGCATAAAGGTGCTTGGAAATGAGACATGAAATCAAGGACTGCTCATGCTGTCACAAAACCACATCAATCATTTCATAATTTCACACAATATGAAGATTTGAGAAGGCAATATACTTGTTTTAGTAAAAAAGAGGTGTTATCTCACTGGATACAATTCTGAAATTTATCTATTTCTTTTCAAAATGAATTTTTACAATGCTCTTATTTTTCTGCCTTTGTTACAATACTTAGCTTTTCAAACTAGAAAGAACTCCCCTTAAAATCACTAACCTAGGCGTCCCTTTTCTCAATCCCCACATAGGAGAGAATATAGGACATGACCTAAGACAACAAATGACATTTCTTTGCCTTGTGCTGACTGTGTGACCTCCATTTGGGCGTTTAAGAACTGATTTTCCTTTTTTGACTCCACAAAAAGCTGCAGGTAGGGGTTGATGAAGAGAACCTTGACCTTTTTCAAACTTTTTTTCTTTGAAGATGCCCTTAAATCAGCTCCTGTATGCTCTCAAATGCTCAAACTGCTCCCTAGATGCTTGGATAGTGTGTCATAACTGCCCCAAACTGACTTTAATCTCCTCCAACTGCCCCTTACTGTCTCAAAACTTCCTTGCAGACAAATAAGGACATGTGTAAAACTGTTTCAATTACTTTGTTGGGCGTAGGAGTACGGTATTCTACATTATGGAAGGTAACTGTTACTTAAAGTCTCTTTACTGATCTGTCTCTGCATTAATCATACTGTGCACTTTTAAAACTTGATGTGGAAGTCATCAAATAAGCATTGGTTTACCCTTCCTCTACTGCTTTGTATGGTGTTACCATGCTTACACAGTCTCCATGACTGCCCTTATTGTGGCCCAGTTATCCATGATTGCCTTCATGATACATTCTATATGTTTCAGACCTACACCAGGTCTGGCTTAGTTCATCATTGCTGTCCTTTCCTTCTCAATTGCTATGTGAGCTCCATGTAGCACTGTCTTATCCATGCTCCTAGAGGATACAGCTCATTGACTTTATATTTTGATTGTTCTAGCTTAAAAATAGCTGCCTTCTCATAGACCGTCATTCATGCCATCATACATCTGTAAACATTGTGCTTCTTCATGCTGTCATGATACAGTAGAAACCTTATCACTGTCATATATGGAGTGCTGTCTTCATGATGACTATGATCTCTCTTTTTACTTATCCACTGTCATTTGAAGATTCCCTTCACTGCCATGTACTGTCACTTGCGATTTGACAAGGATTCACTGTAGTTTGAAAGCCTTATGGACTGTCCTTGTGACTTTGTCATACTGTCCTTTGAAGATTGTTTCCTAAGGGACTGTCGTATGTATAAGCTGCCATCATGCATAGATTGAAGGCACTGTCATGGAGAACATACCACAATGCTGCCCACTGATCACTGAGCAACAAAATCTTTATCATATTCTACACATCTTCTCTCATTTTATTTTGCTCATAACATGTCTTGTCATGCTACCCTTAAACTCTCCATAATTTGACACAAGGTCCTCATATATGCTAACTATCTTCTGTCACTTGACAATGATTTACTTGTCATGATGGTCCTTTGTGGTGTCATTGAATACCAAACTGTTAACTGTACTTCTCTACACTGCTATGCTTTCTACAGGGCTTTGACTGGTTTGTATTCTCATTGCTATCTCCACGACTTGACAGTCCTAATGGACATTCCACAGGTCTATTACTGTTCATTCATGGATTCTTCACTAACTCACTTTCATGACTCGAAAACCAGTCAAATAATGTGGTGACAGTCATTTGTAGATTTCTCCAACATTCCAAACTTAATGACACTGTCAACTGTCATGCTAAACTGCTGTTTGACTACCTTTGCAGTGGCTTAGAGTTTCATGCCCATGAGTCTGTCCACCATTATTTGTAGCTTCACTTCTTGACAATACTGAGCTTCTTCATCTTGTGAAATCCTCTTTGCTTTCCCTTTGGTATTCACCTGTGATTTTGTGCCTCTTCATGGTAGCTTATCACAGGATACATGACTGTGCTATTGAACCTTACACTGTCTTTACTTCAAATGGAGCACTGTTCACTATCTCTGTCCTCTACACCTTGAAACATTATCATATTGCTCTGTACTGTAAACACTGTCCTAGTCACCTTTACCTTTCATGAACCACTGTCCTTTGAAGTTTGCTGTTTGGACTGTCATCTGACTGTGTGGACTGTCTTGACAGTGCTTACTGTAGAGTATACTGTGCCTTTGCTATCATGTTTTATGGAACTATACACCCTTCTTTCTCACTGAACTGTAGTAGATGAAATACTATCAGATGGTAGAACAATGATGACTTCCTTGGCCAGATCTGGAAGAAGACAGAGATCTCTGTGTAGCATTAGCATATGTCACATGACTTTATGGCACACTAAACTGTGCTTCATCAACTACTAAGGTCCATATACTGTGACGACAATAGGAAATGTTGGATTTAGGTTCACTGTTTTGAGTATATACTTGGAACAAATTCATTGAATTCATTCACCTATACAATCCCTTTATCCTTCTATCGCAAGAGTCCATCTTCTTAAGCAACCTCCCTTTCCATTATAAAACTTGTCACTGTCTTTCTCTCTACAGGCTCTGTGGACTGTCATGGTACAGTCATTTTGTTGACTGCCTTTTACATACTCTCTGGCACCTTACTCATTCATTGTCATGGGAATGGTGCCCTTTCGTGCCTTAACTGTCGTCATATAATAGAGACTATTCTCCTGCAGATCGAACCATCATTCACACCTCATGAAGTTTGAATGCTCCATATGTCTTTAGCAGACTCAAGGATGGTTTGACAGTTTAGTATGCAGACTTTGTTTCATGCACCTAGACCCTTGCTAAGAGTAAGATTTCTCATGACAGGTCTATTCACTGCAAGCTGTAATTTGACACTACAGTCTTCATAGACTGTAGTTTCAAATGCCCCCTGTAGACTGTCGTACATTATTCATGCAAGGTCACCTAAAGACATAGAGACCACTGTCATATTTAAACAACTCTGTCTTGCATTATACTGTAGTCTTCTCACTGTCATTTATTGTTCAATATCATCTACAATTGTCATGATATATGTTTGCCATTCATTAACCCTTGACAGTCTTTGTTTCTCTTACAAATTCTTGACCTGTAGGCTGTCCCTCATGAACACCTCATCTGTGATTTATTCCATCTTCTGTACAACCCTTGACAGGTGAATAAACAACTTGAGACTCTTAGGGTTTTATGTCTCAGTCTACCCTAACCTTGATGCATGGCCTTCCAATATCATGGAATCATTCTTTAGATTTCATCACTAGCAAATAACACTGCCATAGACACCTGTGGTTGCTTATCATCCTTCATAGGCCTCTTTTTGTATGAGATCTGAGTAGGGTCTCTAGAGTTCTTTTAATGGCTGTAGCAGACCTAGAGTGGTAGACTATAAAACCCTTAACTGGCTTGCTAGACTATAGAACTTGTGTGTGCATATTGCCATGAAAACCCACAAGATAAAAACCAAAAGATGCTGTTATCATTGCCTCTGCACGTGTTTTCTAAACTTTGGAAGCTTTTAATGACCCTTGAACAGCTTCTACAAGGTTTTAAAATGACAATAGAGTCTTGATGAAGTATAGAATGTATACCATGTAGAACTAGCATTATGGGGAACTTTTGAATGTGTGTAGGAGGTGTGAATGAGTCCCTAGAACCTCTCCTTCTTCCTGGTAACGTGCCATGCTACTTTCCTTCATTCAGTAACGTAGGATAGCTGTAACAAAGGAAACTAACTCTAGAGAGCTTCATGCAATGTGGGTGAGAAGCTACCAAAGAAAAACAAAACCTAAATTTTCCCTCTCTTTGCTGTTGAAACTTGATGAGAGATAAACTTTTTATTTTGCCCCTTTTCTGACTCTATGGTGCCTAAGACTCCTTAAGACTTGGACACAAAATTTTAACTTTATAAAACTTTCTAAGACTTCCATAGTGGCTATTTAAGTCAAGGCAAGGCAAAAATATCAACAGCTATAATTTATTATTTTACTGTCAAAGAGAATTTGGTTCTCATGAAATGGATTTCTACAAAGTTCCTACTCTTAAGCATTATTTAAAATTTTGGTATCATAGATGATACAGTTACATTCTCCATCTTGACTCCGAAACATCAGCACACCAAGATTTAAGTGAAATGCATCTGCTATATTGAGTTACAAGCTGGATAAGTCACAGAGCCTTTTTTGGCTAATTTTGCCCCTTTTCTGACTCTATGGTGCCTAAGACTCCTTAAGACTTGGACACAAAATTTTAACTTTATAAAACTTTCTAAGACTTCTATAGTGGCTATTTGGGTCAAGGCAAGGCAAAAATATCAACAGCTATAATTTGTTATTTTACTGTCAAAGAGAATTTGGTTCTCATGAAATGGGTTTCTAGAAAGTTCCAACTCTTAAGCATTATTTTGGTATCATAGATGATACAATTACATTCTCCATCTTGACTCCGAAACATCAGCACACCAAGATTTAAGTGAAATGCATCTGCTATATTGAGTTACAAGCTGGATAAGTCACAGAGCCTTTTTTGGCTAGTACAATCAAGCAATCTGTTTAAGGAACTATATTATTATCAAACTTATTTTTGTGGCAAAATCTATTCAACTTTCAACAATAAGTCCAGTTACATCATCCATTATAATTAACTTTTTTTGTATTTATTCTTTGAATTCATGTAGTTTGGGCTTTGCGGGAGCTGAAGAAGACCTTAGGACTTCCTCTTCGATTTGGATGGAATGGCGATCCTTGTGTTCCTCAGCAACACCCTTGGAGTGGGATCAACTGCCGATTTGATCAGAAAGAAAATGCATGGTTCATTGATGGATTGTAAATACTGATTCCTTATCCTTGTTTGGGCATTAATAAGTTTATGCAGCCATCTGGTTTTGTTTTTTTAGTAGCCAAACACAGCTTCACATTAGATTTATTGCAACTGGGAATGATATTCTAAAATGACATTTCATATACTGATTCACATATAGGTAATTTCAATAAGTCTTGATCTCCACTTTCGAAGTAATATGACTGGAAATTGTTAAACTTTTCCATATGTTCAAGATGAGCTATTTTGTTTTGGTATTGAGGAGTTTTGGATTTTCTCTACAGGAGTTGAAACTGTTGATTTAGTTGTAGCTATATATTGTAGTAATGTTTTATCAAGACATCTCATTTCCTTGTGTTTGACTTTTCTCTTATGTCATGTTTGCGATTGTTTTTATCAGCATTATCTATCGAATGTAGAGAAAGTAGTTGATAGTTCCTTTCATAAAAAAATACTTTTCAAATTTCTTAAAAATATGTCTGCATCACTCAGCATCCCATCGGTCTAGATCTTCTCAGATCAAATATTTTTGAGAGTTTTAAATAATCCATTATGTAAATCCACTCTGAAAGGATCCCAAAGTGCACTTTCTGTCATCCAAAATTAGGCCAAGTCAGCAATCTGTCTGTGATGCTATCTCATATTCTTTTTCTCGAAAGTTTTAATATTTATATTACTTTTAAAAAGTGTTTGTTTTCAACTTTCATTTTCTATCTTCACTTCGAGTCTCCTGAAGTTTCAAGTTGAATTGACAAGTCTTCCACTTTATCAACATTGTCAACTTGCATTTACACTACAAATATGTGTCAAAATAATGCCTTGTCAACATTGTTATTATTTTCTGTGTTTAACTCCTCTTTTTCCTTTCATTGTTGCTTGGAATTCATGCAGATATTTGAAACGTCTGACATCACAGTGTTTGGCATTGTATTATTTCTGTGTAAAATCTATGCCACTGAATTCAGAGATCAATCAATCCAATCAAATATTCAAATACCATTGGACTATTTTAAGTATTCTGAAAATTATTGGATTGTATGGACAAATTTTTTAAGTTGTACAATAATTTCAATCATTTTGTTGAACAAAATAGATACATACAAGATAAGAAATTATCCTTAGCAAGTAATGTGTGACAATTTCTATGAGCCCATTAAAACTGCTTCGCTAAAATATGTGAGCATTTTGACATTTTTAATGAGAAAAATGGCTCCATCAAAAGCTAAAAACTGGCACATCACAAAGAAGTGCATATAATATATAAGGGCTGTAAAACATGTGAAGTATACAGGACATGTCCAACAAGAAAAAAAGAGCAATTGCCAAGTTAATTGAAAATTCACAATTTTTTTGAAATGGTAAATTACTGGAAAGCTGGTTAACTGTATCTGAGTATCGCTGTTGGCATTTGATAGGTTTTGTGATATTCAATTACATACAATCTATAAGGTGTATTAAACTTGTGAAGAATACAAGACATATCCAGCAAAAAAGAAACTGAGCAATTACCAAGTGTTACCCATAAATTTTCCTTGAGTCTCTATTCGGGATGTTATCTTTTTGTTTTGCCTAAGTCATAAACTAAGCTTAGTTCTCAGCGGTCTTTTGTCATTCACTTCAAACTCGGGTGGTGTTTTGTTAGGTTCGTCGAACCTCCCATTTTACCGCCAACCTTATTTTTCCTTCGTTGGGTGGGTTTTTCTTGTCACATTCAAACTCCCTTTGTTTCCCAAAGTGCAATGTACAGAAATAATTAAGTTATGAGTTCAAGTTGGAAACTTCATCCACAAGTTATGCCTTGGGCGGCATTTTCTAAGTTATTTTGAACTTGGGCGGGGTTTTGTTAAGTTATGCGAACCATAGGTTTTGCCGCCTATAATAGTTTATATTGGTTAAACCGAATTATTGCCAGTCTGGTGATTTAATTAAGATACTAAATAGAATAAAGCTAGCAGTTTTCCAAGCACAACATAAACAGAAACCAACAAACCATACATGTGAAAAACACAGATAACACCAAAAAAAAAGATATTTTATTTATGTATAAACGTTTTTACATTATGCTGGTATAGCTATAATCGCTTGGCTCGAGTACAAAACAAGGTTGGTAGACACAAAAAGAGGCAAACAAAAGATGTTTCAAGTGCACAAAGTAAACATCAGGACTCAGATACTCTCGGTAAGAACTTGGAGGTGTTCAATTTGAGCAGGTGAAAGCAGGTTCTCGTGTGACTGGAGGAACTGCACAAACAGCCCCATGTCGTTCCTCGCTACTCTAGTGCGCAGTAAAGCCACGACCTCCTCCAGAGTCTCGTCCTGAATGGCTGATGCAATGCAAATGACATCAACTACTAGCCCAGTTCTAGGATAGTAGTTGAGTCCATTTATCGCCACCCTGACGCGGTGATGTAACTCAGGCTTCACCAAGTGTTCCAGTGCCTGCCCGCCCAGTCTCGACGGCTAGAAGTCCTAACAATAGTGTAGATAAATCGCTCCAGCATGGTGGTATTGTGCACATGAACTTGGCTTAGAAACGCCTCGCCCAGGATGCTTCGAAGCACCTCCTCTTCCACTTCACTCTGCACCACGAAGACCTATTTCAATTGATCAGAAACGTGCCTGAACAGAGGATTGCACTCAATCTCTTCTAGAACAATGTAGTCATTTGCAAAATTTCCATCGATTTGGTAGCTCGCCATATTGGATGCAATTGATGTTGGAAGAGAAATGACATTGCTTGATTTTATAGAATTTTGGTTAGACATGGGCGCATTCATTCAAGATTGATAAGATGTGAATTTAATTCACATTTATGATCAGTTTGTGTCGATTGAATTACAATTCTTCATTGAGCAACTCGCACGGGCTATTGCTTGGTTTCCTTATACATTGCATTAAAGATTGATGAAATGATTGGTGCTTTGGCGGCTGTTGCTCGGGTGATGATTGATTTTCTTTGCCGATATCTATTCTTGGCAAAGTTTCCAATTGTCTTATCAATTTCCCAATAAACGTTCGGGATACAAGGGGTCACTAATTTAGTAACGGCTTTAGTGTCTATTTGATGGCTTTAGCCACATTATAAATTAGAAGTTAAACATAGATGAGGGACCTTCTTTTTTTGAATCTTCCCAGATACATTTGGGGGTGTTTTTCGAGGAGGAATAATATTAATTACAGTTTGCAATAGTTTATAATATGTGTGTTATAAATTGAAATATTTGAAGTATGCAAACCTGTGTGTTATGTGCGCGGTTAGTTGAGTTTTCTTTGAAGAACGGGCTATCTATCTTTTATTTATTGCAGTCTGATTTATTCACATTAGTTCAATTTGATAGTCACGATTTTCAATCTTTGTAAATGGCTGTGTTTCTGTTTTCGTGCTAGTTTGTATTTATGAGCTAGTGTTGGTCGCCTTTTCTGCTTTTTGGTTAAAAGCACATGTCGTTTCCTTAAGATAGATAAATTCATTGAAGATCTTGTGAGGGAGCTGTACCTTGATAAAATTCAGAGAAAAGCCACAAATGCAATTGTGCACTTTTTCAAAGCTGTTAGTGGATTCATATCGGTGCCAATCCAGGTCAAGAGTCATTGCCTAATTTATCTATTGAATCCTATTTCATTCGCTAACACCAAGTTAATCAAAGAAGCACAATTTTATTAAAATGGTATATTATTGGAAAGCTGGTTGACTATGTACTATTGGCATTTCATAGGATTTGTGATATTTAGTTACACAAAACTAAAACACTGACAAGTGCAGCTTTAGGAAGCAATATGATATATATGGGATCAAACTTGGTGAGACTGTCAGACAACAGAGGCCATTTTTCAGTTGCTAGTGTCTATCATTTCAAATTTAATGTATGCATAAATTTCATTCTGTAAAAAATGTTCCATTTTGAATATTGGTTTTCCTGAAATTTGTAAATGTTTATTAAAGAATAAGAAGCAATGTTAAAAAAACATGACAATAAGCTCCTTTTTTTTATCTCATCAATATTTACTGAAGAAATTTCTTTTGAATTGAGAATAAAAAAGAAACAACAATTTGGCTTGGAATACTTGCTTGACATAGAATACTCTTAATTGGATCTATACTTCTTATGCCGATTGAATATATTCTCTTCCAAATCAAATTTGTACTTCTCCACAATATTACATAAACAGGTGTGTATGTCTGAATTATGAAGATCAATAGACTAGCTTTAGTGGCATGATAACAAGCAGTTTGTGATATGATATTTAAGACAAAACACACACATTTAATTCCAAATGTTTTTTGCACTCAATGACATGGATTACAAAAACCGCATGCTCATAAAAGAATTTGTGTACTTAATCTCAAATATGGCATGTTTGAATTTTTGCAGAGGTCTTGACAACCAGGGATTGAAGGGATTTATAAGTGATGAGATAGCAAATCTGCAGCGTCTACAGAGCATGTATGTTTTTTCTTTTTGTTAATGTCTATTTCCTAATTCTCAAAGGTTAGCCTTTCATGAAGCAATATCATACCTTCTGGGCACTTGATTATTTTGTATTATGTTGCCAATTTGAACTTAGTGTACAACCAATTTACTTCTCTCTCACGTTTAACAGGCAATTCTACTTTTGTTTTCCTAATGAAGCATAGGTACAGTTTCACAATAGTGAAGTAAAATGTGTATCTCAGATGTGTCTGTGCATTCAAATTTTTTCATTTGGTGGCAAATGTGTACAGGCATGTACTGACAGGAAAATATGTGCAATTACATTTTGCATGCTTTTGGTTGCAGAAATTTGAGTGGAAACAGTATACATGGACTGATTCCTTCTGCAATTGGGACTATTTTTAAACTGGAGATTTTGTGAGTCCTTTTGTATGCCCATTCATTTTACAGTATTTCTGGTTTGCATGGTTTGATTTTTTGCACATTAGTTTTATTTAGGATATAATTTTCATGGAGGATGTCCATATTATTTATTAACTTTTTTTAATCTGTGCTTGGCTTTGTTAATATTTTAATCATTTCAGCATTCCTTATTCTTGCAATCTACTTTATGGCAGTTTTGATCATGTGAATATGTTTTTTTGCATCCACTGGTTTTTCTATATTGTGGGGAGTATTCTTTACATCCTTTCAAGGATGAATGTGGTTAAGTTTTCCATTGATTCAGTAGATTATTCTTGGGCTATGAAATAAGAATATATACCTAACATTCTCAGCTTTGAATTCTAAGATGTTTTTTTTAGATTAATTAGTGGGGATATCTGTTGGGTCCCCTCCATGAAAAGCATAATGAAAAATTTACAGTAAAAACTATCATAACAGTTACCAAAAGAAATAGCTACAAAAAGGACGTGTGGGCATATGCATCCAGCCACCAGCCAAAATATGGAGTTGAGAACAAGAAACAGAACAGACCACTGTTCCTTTGCCCCATGCAAACCAGCCAAAAAGCCACCCAACTCAGCACACTCACCTTCCTACACCGGAGTTCTTCACAGCTTCCCATCCAACCATGTCCTCCACCTTAACAACATTGGAGCATTGTGCAGCCTCGACACGTGCAGAAGGATTGAGTGATGGGAATTGAACACCATGGAAGACCTCCTTCTGCTGCTGAGACATATGCACATTGTCACTACAGAAAATAGGAATGGCATGATTGCTAAAGACCTCAAGGTGGCCCTTGTTGTGGGTCACCACGAGACCCACCAGCACCTTGACAATATCCGCAGAGTATGTTTTAAGAATTAGCAATTCTCTCCCCATCCTCTTCATTTCCACACTTTCCACAGCAACATCCAGCAGAGATTGTTTGGGCCAGTTTTGAGAACTTTCACCCGGGACTTTTGGATGCAAAACTGACATACCATCAAAACACCCCAGCAGCAGCATACAAAGAAGCCAAATCCTCTGGGATGGTTTGGGAATAACTACTATCAATTTAGAAATAAAGTTTTCCCTTATGGAAGCTTTGGAGCATGGCAGGTTTTTAAACCCCATTGCATCCCTGTCAAGAGTAGACTTCACAAACCCTATAGTGGCCATATTGCTGCAATTGAAAATGAAAAGCAACTGTTTATCAGGCATGGCCTTTCCTATAAGAGTCCCATGTCCTCTGGGAATTCCTCTTCCTTGTCATTGTGCCAAGTTCCAACTACCAACCAGCCAACGCCCATACCAGATGCTAAACACATACAACACACCTAGAAAACGTCCAATGAACAACCACCACCTCATGGCTAGATTAAATAAAATCTCCTACGCACAACTAATTAATGCTTTCAGCTTACATGAGAGAGCTTATTTCACTCTCACTCGGTCATAAACATAACAACACCAATAATAACACCCCGCCATAATTAAAAAGGACACTACGGTGATAAGAAGAAATCAAGAAATAAATAAAAAACTCATTGGGGGCACATAGGTTAACAAGGATTCCAAACCATCTCATGCAGTTGGAAAATTACTGTAAAGAGCCAACAAGGGATCCTACTCAACTCCACGACTGGCCAAAAAAATCAGCTGTGGCATTAGCCATGCTGTGGCAATGAAAGAAAATTGCTTCTTTAAACTGTTTGCTTATAACAGGCACCTTTTTCAACTTATCTCCTCGGCTTCCATTTGAGACGAGAGCCTTTATTGAGAGAGTTGATAACCACCAAGGAATCCCCTTGTGCAACTAAAGTTTGAAGTTGAACCCCCGCTAATGAGGCTATAGCCATTCTTGATACCACCCCTTCCGGTTCTGCTTCATTATTGGTCACCACCCAAAAAAGAAATCCACCATGAATAAAGCTTCCATTCTCTTTCCAAATTAAGAAACCACCACCTGCATTACCTATATTACCTTGAGAAGTTATATCAAAGTTCAATTTAGTAAAACCTTTGGGAAGAGGCTTCCACATCCTTTTCCCCACCTCTACTTAGGAAGAACAAGAGTCATTTTTGTTGCTTGCAGAATTTACACCTCTTAAAGCTTTTTGTTCTAAGATGTTATTGAATATAAATTTCCAATTTATATTCCTTATAAATGTTTTATTTTTTGGGGGGGGGGCAAAAAGGAGAAATTGGAGAATTATATTAATAGAAACTTGTTACATATTACAAGATATTGATTTCCAATTAGCTAGAGCCATAAATAAAGCAAGAATGTCATGTCCCCGCATCTTAGAAGGCCTCAAATTTGTTTGGCAGGAAAGGTGTTTATGAACACCACAACATCTGAGTTTTAAATATTAAATAGTAATAAATAATAAATAATAAATTTAAATTATTGATAAAAAAATATTTAAATTTTGCCTAGATCTGGCCGACCTATTGTGGAAGGCGCTCAAACTAAAATTCAAAATTAGTCTTTGCTATATTTATTGGGTCGTTGGCTATGGAGAAATCATCACGAAAACGGGACTAAGTGTCATGGCGAACTTAATCAAATAAATAAGAATAGCTTATCCTCTACAAAGATCAGGGGTATCTTGTACCATATTCCAAGGTCAAGGAGAGGATTATAAGAGCTTGTCATGACACACCTCTTGCTGGTCATTTGGGCTTCTACAAGACATACAAGCAAATAAGGGAACGTTTTTCAAGGAAGGGACTAAAGAATGATATATTGCAGCATGTTAGAGAGTGTTTGGTGTGCCAACAAAACAAGACCAAGCATGTCTTACCAATTGGTTTGTTGCAGCCCCTACCCATTCCAAATCAGAAATGGTAAAGCATCTCCATGGATTTCATTACTGAGCTACCTAAGGTACAAGGTAAAGATTGTATTTATGTGGTGGTGGATAGGCTTACAAAGTATGCTCATTGTCATGCCATTACTTTAGAATTTAAGGCCCCTCAAGTTGCTGATCTGTTTTTTAGAGAGATATTTAGACTCCATGGATTGCCCAAGAACATTGTGAGTGATAGAGACAACAAGTTTATCAATTTGTTTTGGCAAGAACTGTTTCGTTTGGCTCACACGGAGTTAACTCCAAGTACTAGCTACCACCCCCAAACAGATGGATAGACTGAAATAGTGAATAAGTGGATTGAGGGGTATCTAAGAAATTATGTTACAGGGCAACAATCAACGTGGATGAAGTGGTTACACCTAGGGGAATTTTGCTACAATACCACACAATATGTCTATTGGTATGTCCCCTTTTAAAGCACTTTATGGATATGATGCCACCTCTTTCATGGATTTGATCCATGTAGATAGTAGAGTTCTAGGTACTAAGGATATGATGCACCAAAATGTTGATATCACTCAAGGAGCAAATTCCCAACCACTATATCAAAAGACCGGCCTAGTAGTGAGGGCGGCTACCCATGGTGTTAAGGATGAGGTTTGTGTCCCACTAGCCTCGAAGGTGAAGGCATAGAAGCCACAAGCACAATGGAAATGTGGCTATAGAGCCCCACCATCTGGTTATCAAGTACACACCTGCTAGCATGACGGGTTTATTTGTCAGGGTTTAGCCCTTCATGCACGAGACATTACAGCACACCAAGGCTCAGCCCAACCACTACACCAAAAGATTGACCTAGTAGTGAGGGCGGCTACCCAGGGTGTTAAGGGTGAGCTTTGCGTCCCACCAGCCTCATAGGTGAAGGCATAGAAGCCACGAGCACAGTCTACACATGGATGTGGAGCCCCACCATCTGGTTATCAGGTACACGCCAGCCAACACGACGGGTTAATCCACCGAGGTTTAGCGTTTCACGCACGGGACATTACAAAGAAGAGGAAGAACCCAGGTTACAACCCCATCTCTAAGAAAACCCTAGAGCACCCATCAATCAGTTGTGAACATTGTGGAGTGAGGGCTCCTTAATAGCAAGGGTGATAGAAACAAGATATCAAGCTTGCAAAGAAGCCAAAAAAGTCTATGAGACCAACAAAATGACTTTGTTGAAGAGTTCAATGAGAGTTGCAATCATCAAGTTGGAGTTGCAACATAGAAGGGGATCGTCAGGAATGATCATTTTGAACAAGATGGAGAAGCTAACAAGCTTTTCTGGGGGTAGAGACTCCCACTCAGAGACATTCCAATTACCATTTTCCTCAATAGGCCATTTGGCATATAAATTAATAATTAATATATTTTTTTAATTCTACTATATTGATATCTCTTGGTTTCTTTTGTATAGATATATTTACAATATCTATACTAGCTTTAATCTAAGTTGTAAGTTGTCAGTTTTGGTATGGGGTTAGGTACAAGTATGGGATTTTGGTATAGTGGTACAACACGAAATCCTTGGGTATGGTATAGTTGGGTACAACTGTATTATAGATATATTTTGCAAAATTAAAAAAAAAACATAATTGAAAATACATTTGATATATCTTATAATAATAATGACATTTGGATCTTTGATAGTATGATACTTCATCATTGATCAATGATAGTGATAAAGATAATATTAATTGTCAATTGATAGTTCAAAATTTCAATATTATGTCATATATCATATATGTCTAGGCCTCTAGAGTCAAGATTCAAATGAAAATCATTACAACTGCAAAAGTTGAAAATAATACAATAAAAAAATTGTATCTTGATCTTCAATCTTCATTGAAAGCATCTAGATCATAGTCATCATTTGGTTCAACACCATTTGAACCACAAACAAATGAGTTGCCATTTCCACTAGGTACACCATGTGTAAGAGGCTTGCCATCATGTACATTGTCTCTAACAATCTCTACAATAGATGCATCCAAGTTGGTACACCCAAGGGTTATATTGCAAATCTTTGTTGCCCCTTCCTTGTAGTCAACTTCCTTATGTAATAAGAGATGCAAGTTGGAATGTAAGTTTTTGTTTTCTTTGCAGCCAATTGATTACATTTCATTGTGTGGTCAAAGGAGTATGTACTCTAATTCCGGTCAGCCGAAGATGAACTTACAACTTGTTGAAATTGGAGAGAAAGTAAATATAACCTAAAAAATAAATGCAAAAGAATGGTTAGTACTAAGAATGTTTATAGAAAATGCTTACTTATAGAATTTTGATTGGAAGAGGTTGGAGGAACAAATAATCTTGCCTATGGAAGTACTACTATGTACGAGCATCTTCCTTGTATTGGTCTTGATAAGCATAAATAGCATGATCTTGCCCTCAAATGAACTTGCCAAACTGTTTTCTAACATTATTTACCACTTTAGGATTTGAGAAGATTCTTTAGAATGCTAATTTGTACCCATTAGCAACTTCACTATCTCTATATGATGCAGTTTTCCCTAGCAAAGAAAGTATCTTTGTGTTGTAATATTTGGGGGATAATGCATATGCAAGGAAATGCAAGGGTGTGTCCATCTTGTTCTAGTGGCGATGAATGATATTTTAAATTTTCCATACTTCTGAATAATGTTTCTTTGAGGTCATTCTCCATTTGTGCTATTATGACCTTTATTTTTTCTATCATGGAATCGATGCCATCATAGATTTCTCTCAAACATATCCGATTTGTATCAACAAACCCGATCATACTCATGATAGGCTTGGTGAAACTTAAAACATAATCCACATGAGCCCACCGATCATCATCTAGGATCAATGAATTGACCTTTTGGGCCTTCTTTGAATTTGATTGCTTCCAAATACTCCATTGGTGGCTAATGACCATGGTGCCCAACACCTCTCACACCTTCACAATTCGTCTCAAAACTATTGTGTTTGACGTGAATTGGGTCTTAGCAACGTAAGTGTAAAAAATAAGTTAATAATACATTAAAATGTAAGTAAATATGGCATAAATTAAATTTACCTTCAACAACTCCAAATTTAAGAAAGTTCTGAAGATGTCTTGTGACATATGATAGTTTGTCACAAACATTCAGATCTCCTCACCCTTAGTGTATGTATTTTTCACCCATTCTATCTAAATGTCAATTGCTTGCATCACCAAGTTAAGGGAGTGTATGGTACATGATGTCCAATAAATGTGCCCGTACCTTTCCTCAACCAAAGCACTTCTGCTCTACAATTTTTTGCATTGTTCGTAATGACTTGGACAATGTTATGAGGACCCACTATCATTGTGGACTCAATGAGGATTTTGGAAATGAATTTTGCATCCTTGACTTGCCCCTCACAATCAATTGCCTTCAAAAATATTGGCCCTCAGGGGGACATTGTAATAGCATTCATTAAATGTCGGTTTTTGCAAATTTTCCTTCCATCAAAAACAATGGATAGTTGTGTTTCAATGTATGAATCCTTAATTGGTTTGAGTAATGTCTCCACATTTTTTTTCTTTTGCCATTAAGGTGGTGCACACCTTTTCATATCTAAGACCTGTGTAACCAAAGGGTGGGTTAGCGATTGTTGCCACCATTTTCCATCAATGTGGTGATCTCACCAAGTTGAAAGGAAGACCATTGGCATTAAATGCAACATGCAATTTTTTCATCTGCAATGTTTCTTGCTTCATTCTGAAATGCCTTAAACAATGGGCCTCTTTTGTTGGAAGGAGGGGGACCTTCTTCTTGGATAGAGGGCATCTCCGAGAAAGGATTTTGGGAGGCCATTATTGAAGTAGAATTTGTAGGTGGCTTTAATGATGTTTTATTTGCTAAAGGATGAGATTCTAATTTTTCTCTCTCACTCACATCATTAGATTTTAATTGGACCTCACACTAATTACAATTGCAAATTAAAGCCCCACTTCCTGGAAGTTGTTTGAGCATCATAACATATTTCCATAGATGCTCGATCATATTGAAATTGTTTATTTGCCTCCAAGCTTATTGAACTTGAACTAGTAGCCATTCCAAATAGATTGTTGTTATAAGAAATTACAAAATGAAAAAAAAGCCCTACAATATGTATAAACTAATATAAGTTTAAAACAAACACAAAAAACATTTTGAAAAATTCTGAAAATTTGAATTTAAAAAAAGAAAAACTCCAAAAAATTCGTTAAAAAATTGAAAGAATTCATTAAACTACTCATGTTAGATTAATAGATGTCCTTTGTGCAAGCTAGATTCGTCCTTTTCGATTGTAGTTTTTCAAAAAATACTAGCAATCTTCTAGAATGCAAAAATGGTGAAACAAGTTTGTGTGAAATAAGTTTGTTTTTGTCAAACAACAAACATAATAGGCACATTTTAGGGTTTTAGGCACTTTGTAGGGTTTTTTAAAATTACTTTATTCTTGTCTTTGATGTTTTTTTTAAAACCATGCCTATTGGTCATGGGAGCACTTGGGAGCACTTGGGAGTGGCCAAGGCATGTCCTTGCTGCTCCTAGAGTTCTCTTGTCACTAGACCAATTGTGTACGGGATTGGGACCCCTAGGTGAAGAACCAAGTAACTTAGGTTTTAATTTAATTATAAATTTATCTAGTCCAAATCTTGAGGGGTGTTGAGACAAGTTTTGTCTCTTAAACACATTGTCTTCAATCGATAGGTGGAAGTAAAGACTACCTTAAGCAGCATGGTAGTTAGTGACATTTGGGCTATAGTACTGTTAGTCAGATTAAAGAAATTTCAGATATTTAAAATTGTTTATGTCTTTAGGAAGTCAAGGGATATAAAGGTTTAAGCTTAAGGGTAATATATGACAAAAAGATATTGCCTTCATCACAGATGTGTAGAAGGAATGTTGGTGGTGGTAGTCACGCACGGATGAAATTAGTACTTAATGATGAATGGTGGGTGAAGGTTACATAACTTAATTTGTCAAAGCCCATTTGGTTAATGATCCAATTTGCACTGCCAAGCAAGTCCACACTGGGAAATGTTTATGATGGGATCACCCTTGAGCTGGAAATAATAAATGCACACAAGAAAGATTGCAAAAAAACATTTTCTGCTTCTAAAATAAAAAATTCCAGTGCTACTAAAGGTATTGTTCATATTTCCAGGTTTCCTATATTGAAAATCAAACTTTTTAATTTTAGATTCAGGAAAATCCGAAAATATGATACAGATTCATATCAGCTTTATATTTGATTATATATTCTGAATTGTAAATTTTTACTGATTTATTCAATTATTAAAAAATTGTAGTTTGAACTTCTAAACTTTTCAAAGTTTTTAAGTTAAAGAATAATTTAGGAAACTTTGACAACTTCTAATTCTGAAATTCTATCATATTTTTCAATCTTTTTGGAAAAGAATGTGTATTTTGAAAATATTTTCTTTTTTAATATGTTTATATATGTTTCCTATTGTTTGTACATTTTTTTAAATGTATACATGTCTTATCATATCCAAGGGGTCCTGGAAATTTGGTAGATTTTCTGTGGCCTGGAATGAGCAGAATTTCATATGATTAATTACAAATGAATTCTGTAGCACCCTCTGCCCTCAGGAAACAAAAAATCAATGGGTTTGGTATGTTATCTAAGTTTCTGGTCCTGGTGCAGGTACAGGGGTAGGGTATGGCAGTTTGCCACTTTTTTGCCCCAGGTTTGACAATGATTGGGTACATCCATGCAAAAAATATAGAGGTTCTATGCAAATATTAAAATAAGCAAAACTAGCTATAATACAAGTAAAACATGTAGTTACGAAACCGAGCATCAATGTGTTAGTTTTATGATCAGATATAAAACTCAGATTTTAATTCAAATTCATACATATAAACACAGCATATACCTTGGGAAAACCCTCCACTTGAGGGAGAAAAACCCAGCAACAATATATCACTTATATATTATATAAGAATCAACAAAGTCTTTTACAATGAGGCCGAATTCAAGACCAATCAACAGCACCAACTCTAGATGCAATGACAGATTATAATCTGCTCTTCCTTGATATCGAATTCTGCTCTTAGAGAACCTTCGATCTGCTCTTGATGAAATTCGCACTTGTGAAGGAATGAATGAATCGAGCTTGCTTGATGACAAATGGATGGAAATGAACTTGTATATATACAATGTGTGGGAGAGGTCACACCTCTTCAAGAACAAGGTCGGTCAATAATGAAAATATATTACAAATAAAATGAAATGAATATCAAGGGAGGTCAGCCAAGATAAGAACAATAATTAAATGAAGTGAAGCACCTCTTCACTTAGCAAATCGGCACCATATAAATTGAATAGCTGAAGGCTATTATTCAATTTTTGTTTCTTCAAGTCGTGGCTGGAAGTGACACCCGAAGCTGCTAACATTAACACTCCCTCTTAGCTAGGGAGGAATACTTCCAGCTGATTAATGTCAAGACAACCGCAATGGCTACACCCATATGTGGAAAGAGCTCATCACGGAGTCACTCACGTGATATCAACCATCATGGTTGCTCCCATGTATGGTAAAAAATATGTGCACAAGTGCCCATCACGGAATCACTCAACGTGATGTCATCTCATCATGATGTTCACCATGGCTACTCCTAGAGGGTGAATAACACAAGTACAAGAAAATCATCACAAACTCTCTCATGTGGTGTTGTCATGGAGTCACTCAACATGACATCCACCATGGCTACTCCCATAGGGTGGAAACAAGGGCTTTCACCTCAAATTTCTCTCATAGAGAAAGATGCATTAAACAAGGGCTTGCACCTCAAATTTCTCATAGAGAAAAATGCATTAAAGCAAATCATAGATGATCACTGATGCTGAGACTCCCTCTCAACTAGGGCTTCATTCTCCACAACTCCAAGTTTGTCTCGAAAGTACACAAACTTTATCCTGGAGAGAGGCTTGGTGAGAATATCAGTCGTCTACTCATCAGTGTTAATATACTTCAACTGGATAGCTTTCCTCAATACCATATCTCTGATATAGTGGTATTCGATCTCAACATGTTTAGTTTTGTCATGAAACATTGGATTGACAAAAAGCTTCACATAGCTTTGATTATCACAATGAATGACAGTCGGCTCCAACGATTGTCCAAACAATCTTGCAAGGAGCTTTCGAAGCCACACTGCTTCTCGAGCTGCCACACAAGCTGCAATATACTCGGCCTTTGCGATGCTTAGTGCCACTGAAGACTGCTTCCTGCTACACCGGGAGATCATCGCAGACCCCAAACTGAAGCAACATCTAGAGGTGCTCTTTTGATCAGCTACACACCCTGCCCAATCAGAATCAGTGTATCCATGCAGCTTTAGGTCCATACCTGTAGAGTATCTCAAGCCATACCCAACTGTGCCACGCAAGTATCTCAGGATATGCTTTGCTACAACTAGATGTATTTGCCTTGGTTCACACATGAATTGACTAAGTGCACTCACTGCATAGCAAATATCTGGTCTAGTATTGACTAGATACATCAATGATCCAATCAATTGCCTGTACATAGTAGGATCCACCAGATCTGAACTAGCTGCAGCCTCTTTTAGCTTCTTCTGTAAATTGGTCTCCATAGGTGTAGACATGGATTTGCAATCCATCATACCAAATCTCTTCAGGATGTCTATTGTATACTTCCCTTGACTCAAAATGATCTCATTAGGCCTCTGCCATACTTCTAAACCAAGGAAGTAATGCATGTACTTAAGATCCTTTATTTCAAATTCAGAAGCCAACTCCTTTTTGCATTTGATAATGAGGTGTTCTTCTCCAGTAAGAAATAGATCATCAACATAGAGAACCAAGATCAATGCCTCACCATTAATTACCTTGAAATACAGGTTTGAATCAACATCATTCTTGGAGAAGCCCAAGCTCAGCAGGTATCTATCAATTCTCTCCTACGAAGCGCGAGGAGCCTGCTTAAGGCCATACAAAGCCTTCTTCAATTTGCAAACATGAGACTCCTTCCCATGAACCTCAAATCCATCAGGTTGCTCAATGTATACCTCTTCTTCAATTACACCATTTAGAAATGTTGTCTTAACGTCCATCTGATGTAATTTCCATCCTTTAGTCGTTGCAATAGCAATGATGGTCCTGATGGAGGTATAACAGGCAACTGGAGCAAATGTTTCCTCATAGTCTATTCCCTCTTTCTGAGAGAATCCTCTAGCCACAAACCTAGCCTTGTACTTCTCGATGCTCCCATCAGCCGCATGCTTGATCTTGAAGAGCCACTTAGAAGATACAACAGATTTTCCTTCTGGTCTAGGTACGATGTCCCAAACATTGTTCTTGAGGATAGATTGATATTCTTCAGCCATAGCATCTCTCCATACTTGCTGACTTGTAGCTTCCTCAACACTGGAAGGCTCAGATTCAATGATTTGACTCATCAAAGCAACATAGCTTGAAAACTTGTGAGGTCTTTTGCTTTCTTTGAATGTTCCTCTTAGGGCTGCAAACCTTTCTGCCTCCTGCATTGTTTGCCTAGCCCAAAGAGGTCTCTTTCGACCAATAACAATGTCTGTAGGCCAATCAGTAGGTTCCAAAGGCTCAACTGGATCATCATCTTCTTTGGGATCAGTAACCTCCCTTTGAATCTCAGGAGTATGGTCAAATTCCATGTCCTGAGGAGACTCTTGGTCTTCATTGTCTATCTCCATGTGAGTGCCCTTAGATCTCTTAAATGCAACATCCTCTTGAAATGTAACATCCCTGTTGATCTCTATCAGTTTTTGACCAGGAACGTAAACTTTGTAGGCTTTTGAGGACTCACTGTAGCCCACAAATATTCCCTTCTTGCCAGATGGTTCCAACTTTGTCCTCTTATCTTTAGACACATGAACATACACAAGACAACCAAAGATTCTCAAATGACTTACTTTTGGCTTCACTCCTGTGAAAGCTTCTTCGGGGGTCATGTTCTCCAAAATGCGGTGAGGGCTTCTATTCTGAACATACACAACTGTCCTAGATGCTTCAGCCCAAAGATCTTGATCATGGATCATGGCTTTAGCTGCTTCTACAATGGATCTTTTCTTCCTTTCTGCAACACCATTCTGCTGTGGATTATAAGGGACACAAAACTCCCTCTTATTCCTTGCTTGAATGCAAAAGTTACGGAAGCTTCCAGAGATGTATTCTCCTCCGTTGTCGGATCTTAGAACTTTGATCCTCTTCCCGGACAAGTTCTCTACTTGAGCTTTGAATTCCTTGAATCTCTCAAGTACTTCCTCAGATTCTTTAGTCTTTAAGAAATAAATCCAAGTCTTTCTAGAGTAGTCATCAATAAAAATTACATTATACAAGAAACCACTCAAAGAAGCAACAGACATTGGACCACACAAATCAGAATGAACAAGGTCTAGAATACATTTAGATCTACTCTCACTACTATGAAATGGACCTTTAGTATTTTTACCCAATGCGCAACCTTTGCAAGTGCCTTCATGCTCCTGGCTGAGTTTAGGAAGGCCCGTGACCATCTTCTCCATGGTTGGAAGTGCTATGAAGTGAAGGTGAGCAAGTCTTCTATGCCAAAGCTCACACGAACTTGATGAATCATGCAACAAAGCTTGTAATGGACGAGTGGAGAGTCTGTAGAAACTCTCATGTTGAACTCCAATCACTTGAGTAGTCTTGATACTTGAGTTCTTCGGCCATGCAAAAACTTTACCTTCGGAGAATGCAATTTGATATCCCTTGTCCTCCAAGGCTGAGATAGAGACAAGGTTCCGCTTGATGCCAGGTACGAATAGCACATCACTCAATTGTAAGGAGATGCCAGAATCTAAGTGTAGAGAGGAGGTCCCAACACCTTTCACAGAATAACATGCATCATCTCCAATAATGACTTGAACACTTGAATCTCTCTCCACCAAATCAGATAGATGTTCTCTAAATCCAATGATGTGACGAGATGCACCACTATCAATCAACCATGTGTTGTTGTCCGTAGGCACATTGCTTGATAAGGCAGAATAGAATAGAAAACCACTTGAATCCTTCTGAGGAGAGATCTCACCCACATCTGCAATTGAAGCCTGTTGCTTAGGTCTGGTTGGACAATCTTTTGCATAGTGACCAAATTTGTCACATCTAAAGCATTGTATGCAGGAGAGGTCCTTCTTCTTCTTAGATGCAGGGGCACCATCTGATCCGTTATCCTTATTCCTCTTGAAGTTGTCTTTCTTCCCTTCTCTTCCTTTCTTCTTCGAAGATTGAGCGGAAAGTACATGAATGTCTTCATTTGTAGAACTTTTTCCATTGCCTCTTGCAGCCAATCTTGATTCTTCTTGGATGCAATCTGCCCTCAAGGGATCAAACTTAGGAAGTTTTGATCTCCCACTGATACCTTGGATAAATGGCTCCCAAGATTGAGGAAGGCCATTAAGTGCCAACATAACCAAATCCTTATCATCCACCATATGCCCAATGGTAGAGAGCTGATCTCTCAACTCGGTAATCTTCATGAAGAATGAGATGACGGATTCTCCTTTCGCCATCTTGACATGATGAAGTTGTTGCCTTAATGCAAGAGCTCGACTTGTATTGTTGATCTCATACATTTCTTCCAAAGTCTTGAGCATTTCCCTTGTCTTCAACTTGGAGATGATTGGCACAAGGTGGTCCTTCACGGAGTCTACCAAAATCTTCTTCGCCTTAGTGCAATTCTTTCTCCATTGAGACTTCTCATTTTCATTGGAAGGTTCGGGAACTTCGCCCTCCACGAACTCAGCAATCTCATTTTCTTCCAATGCAAGCATAACTCTAAACTTCCAAGAGGTGAAGTTTGATGCACCCTCAAGTCTATCTTCGATCTTGAGACTGTTCACCATCTTTGACGATCAAATAGATGCGAGAAGAAATGAGAATAAGAGTGGATGATAGTGCTGCTATAGAAATCTGATCACGATCTTGCTTAAACCCGCTCTGATACCATGCTAGTTTTATGATCAGATATAAAACTCAGATTTTAATTCAAATTCAAACATATAAACATAGCATATACACTGGGAAAACTCTCCACTTGAGGGAGAAAAACCTAGTAACAATATATCACTTATATATTATATAAGAATCAACAAAGTCTTTTACAATGAGGCCGAATTCAAGGCCAATCAACAGCACCAACTCTAGATGCAATGATAGATTATAATCTGCTCTTCCTTGATATCGAATTCTGCTCTTAGAGAACCTTCGATCTGCTCTTGATGAAATTCGCACTTGTGAAGGAATGAATGAATCGAACTTGCTTGATGACAAATGGATGGAAATGAACTTGTATATATACAATGTGTGGGAGAGGTCACACCTCTTCAAGAACAAGGTCGGTCAATAATGAAAATATATTACAAATAAAATGAAATGAATATCAAGGGAGGTCAGCCAAGATAAGAACAATAATTAAATGAAGTGAAGTGCCTCTTTGCTTAGCAAATCGGCACCATATAAATTGAATAGCTGAAGGCTATTATTCAATTTTTGTTTCTTCAAGTCGTGGCTGGAAGTGACGCCCAAAGCTGCTAACATTAACACAATGAACTATTAATTAATGTGACGCTTTCTAAACCTGTGCTTTTTCTTTATCAAATGTGATTATGTTTTATTCCTCTCAGAATTCTATCCATTTGAAAGTTGAAAGTTGAAACACCATCAAATTCAATGAAATTGGTATGCCAAGTCATATGTTAAAAATACTTTGCAGTCCCCTTTTAACAAAACAAGTTGATAAACATGTGAGATTTTATCATTTTTGTATTAAGTTTTCCCTGATTGGATTAAAGAAAACTGAGAACTCCTTGATTTTAAGGTGGGTCTGTATCATGGAAGATGATTGTTCTATTCAGTGCTCCTGTCAAATAAGAATGACTCTTATTAATTGTCTTACACAAATTGATGTCATTCTAACAGAGATCTGTCAAATAACATGCTGAATGGCTCAATTCCTGAAAGCTTTGGTGGTTTGAATCATCTGCGGAAACTGTAAGCAAGAAAAGAGTTCCTGTTGATTGCTAGTCACATAGTTTTCTTTACAAAATTACTCATAAGTCTGACTTGCTTTGTCTTTTTTTCAGGTATCTTAATGGAAATCATTTGTCTGGAAAAGTTCCAGCTGCGCTAAATGGTGGGCCTATCCATGGGGCAAGCTTCAAGTAACTGTCTATGCATTTCTCATATCTGTTCTAAACTATTCCTGTTTGCAAATATCAGATGTTTATGCTGTTTATTTTCTTTACCTATGAGATTCAAATAACAATACTGTGAATGCCTTCTCTCTCCTGTTTCTTTTAAAATCATGATTCTCATAAAATAAATTTCAAGGATTTCAGCCGAAGTCTTTAAATTAAAAAAATTCTTCTACTAGTTGCTCTTTTTTTGTTTTATTGTTTAGAACCTTTAAAGTGTGCTTCTGCTATTTCTTTGATGTGCTATTAAGTCCTATTGGGTGTTTTGATCTACTTGCATATATACTAAAACCAAAACTAAGTGCTTTGTTTCTACTTTGCAGCCATAGGATTGAGTTGTAACTTGCCAATTTGCTAGTATGATGTTCCCTCCTATCATTTTACTTTCTCATATATTGTTGTAGAGAAGTTTTCAAATGTTCCATAGGTTTAAATTCTTAACTCACAAATAGTCACAACACAATAAGAATCGTATGAAGCATCAGTAATGTGAAATATATGAAGTTTTTGTCCATGTGAGCCTGCTCCTATATTATTCTCTCCCCTCACCTAGCTATGCATTTTCTTGCATCTGATATATATTCAGATTGGTCACTTCTTAGATATTTGTTCATGTCCTATCCGTATCTAGATACAGCCTGAGCAAGGTGGGGAGACAAATTGGATAGGACTGGCAAAAAATTCCTGGAGTGTCCTATGAAAATTTAAGAAGAAAAACTAAACAAATATGACAAGGAAATACATAACAAGGTCACCAAAAAGATGGAAATGGTATGGAGACATGAACATTTTGGGGGACAATGATGACATTTTGCTTGGCGATTTAGGAACCATTGTGGTAATTGGAAATATTTAAAACAATATTTATACATAACAATGTATTATTCTGCTGAAGGAGCAATAAATGATAAAACAGAAAGTTCGCATGCCTTTAATAGCCTTTTTAATATTTCCTTAGATTTGGACTCTTTGAGGGCATTTTCTGATTTTCTTTTGCTCTCTTGGTTTTTTCCTTCGCAGTGCTGGAAACATTCCAGGCAGTTGCTAATGGCCAGTTGGCATTCCCAGCCAAAACATTTGAAGCAGTCCTAACTCCTAAAACACCAGCAGTAGAAACATGTTCTTGGAAATGGTGTTCCCTGGCTGTTCCAATGCTTACTGGGGTATTTCCAATTTTCTTGACTCGTACATATTATAAGAAAGAAAGGATGAGAGGAAGAAATTATATTAATATCTACAACTGACCAAAGGAGTTTAAGTGGTACTAGAAAATAAAATAAGCCACGAGCATGTGCAAGTGTTAAAAATAACACCAATAGTTGAAAAAATTACTAACATGAAAACAATGAAAACTTTTGATAACAGGGGTGAAACCATAAAGTGTAAATCCTTCATAAGTATAAAATGGTAAATCCATATGATACAAATAGAATTAAATATTTAAAAGGAAATCCCTTAACGAAAACATGTAAAGTGAGACTTTGAAGACCAAGGATGGAAAATAAATTTGGCTCTAATGAAATTATGGAGCAGGATGATGGTGACCAACAGCCTCATCATTGATCACCATGAAATGATCAACATGAAATTTGACAATTTCCACCAGAGAATCACCTTGGAAAATGATGAGTTGGACCACAAGATCAAGCTGTACCAAAGCAATGATTTTGAGTGCTCATAATTCTTAGATAGACTAAAGAGGCATTTGAGCCTAGCTACTTATGTACATTATTGGATGAATTGTTAGATAAACCTATTAAGCCTATCTTAGTATAACGGAATGCAGGGTTGTATCTTTTATTTTGTTTCCTGCACTAATCTGAAGTTAATAATATAACAAATTTATCAGTTTCCTAGTTTGATATGTGCATGTTTAATTGTTTATGATTTTTTTAAAATATTCACTATATACAAGTTTACCATTTGTTAATGGTAAATCATTATTAGTTAATTTTTTGTATTTTTTTGCCCTTATACAATATGTTCTCTAGGAATATTTATGGAGAGATAGGGTATTTTTGTAATGCCAAAATCTCCTGCCCTGTTCTGACAATATAGAGCCTTATTAAAAATCATTTTCTCAATCCTCTCTACTTTATCTTGTTGAAGGAAAATTGCCCTCCTCTTTTTTTCTTCCACGTCTCTCTCAATGGTTTCTTTGGGTATAATTAGGTTTGGGTAAATGAAGATCACCATAAAATAACGTTCACCACCAAATGGGAACATTTACATTTGCCAAAATGCCTTTCAATCTTACAAATGTGGGCACCACCATTTAGAGAGCCATGAATATTGCCTTTAGAGAATTGATAAACAAGATCATTCTAATATTTGGATGAGCTTACAATTTTCTCTAAAAGAAAAGAAGACCACTTTGAGCACCTTGAACAAGTTTTTCAAAGATGCTAGGAGTTCAGGATTTCTCTTAACTCAAAGAAGTGTATCTTTGGAGTTCCTTAAGGAAAACTCCTTGGTCACGTTGTATCAAAGGAATGAATATCTATTGACCTAGAAAGAGTACAAGCTATTCTAGAGTTGTCTTTGTTGGTAAACAAGAAGGCATTGCAAACTTTTCTTGGAAAGATCAATTTTGTGGGTAGTTTTATCTCCAACTTTGCATGATTGGTAAGACCTCTCACTCTCATGTGGAAAAAGAATTAAAAAATCAAATGGACTCCAAAAAGAAGGGAAGCCTTTGAAGCAATCAAATAGGCTAGAGCAACAACTCCAATGCTAAGAAATTTGGACCTTTTCAAGGATTTCATCATCTGTCTTTGGAGGTGACCATAGCATAGTGACCGCCCTTACTCAAAAGGATGATGACGGAAGAAGTGAACAACTGATTGCTTTTACTTCAAGGACTCTTAAAGAATACGAGGTAAAGTATAACTTTGTGGAGAAACAAAGCTATGCACTAGTCAAAGGGCTAAAGAAGTTCAAGCAATTAGTATCAAGAAATAAGATAACAACATTCATTGTGCATCTATGCATTAGAGAATATTGTTGGAGTTGATAGTGAACCCCATAGCTCCCAAAAATCTCTACAACCAAAACTCCTATCACAAGCAAGAGATCAAAGCAATTGATTTGCTATGGAACCAAGAGAGAAAAGATTGAATCCAAAAGAGCACTGATATGTGCAATGTATTAACTTGAACGGTTCTTAATTGAATTATTACAATCAATGTGCAAGCTTTATAAAAGCATGCAAAAGAAAACCCTAGATGAGGATTTGACTAGATGGTGACAAGTGTTCTAATCTCATGCAATGAGACAACTTGTCCTATATTTAATTCAAACTAATAATAAAAAAACACTCCTAAGTTTAGCTTGAGTGAATGAAATAATAAGGGACTTAATAACTAATTAATGATTAATTAATTATCAAGTGATTATCTTGATTACTCTAACACCCCCCCTTAAGATCAACTTAGGGAGAAGCTATAAAACCTTGATGTAGAATGCAATGATGGTCCTGGATACAAGCCCTGATGAGGTACCCATTTACAAAATAAATGAATCTCTCATAACTAGAGAAAAGGAGAAAACCACATGGGAAAAACTCCTCTCCAAAAGAGAGAAAAAGAAATGACTACACTAGTGAAAGAAGGATAGGACTCAATGTGACCCCCCAAGGACTACTTCTGTTATGCAAGTACAATATATGTCCCCCTGATAGGAGATAGAAAATGAGGATGTGAATCCCCCCATAAGGAAGTAGCTCTTATGCCAATGAGGTACACCTGAAGATAGAATATGTCCACCGCCTGCAAGCAACATTTCTCCCCTTAGGAAAAAATAGATCCACTGGTGATTGGAGAAGCCAATCCAAAAGAATGGGTGATGCCGGAATCCAAATCCAAATGATGTGTACCTTTGAAAACTGCTCATGTATCCACATGTCCGAAAACAATGATGTCAATCCAAGATCTTGTGAAGACTGATATAGAACAAGTTGCAAAGGCGATGAAGATGGTGGGCCAACAATGATCATGTGGCTTTCAACAAAGAGGAGATGAATGTCCTCAAAATCCTCTAGATCTGTAATATAGGACTCCACAAACAAGGATGATATGTCTGTGAAATATGAATCCCAAGTAGCTATGTCTAGAAGATGTATGTCCTGTTGCACTGAATCAATAGGGGCCAAAGATGTGGTGATGTACTGCTAATTAGGAATAACAGGAGAAGCTGATGTAGTCTCAATTTGTAGAGTGGGAACATGAAGACAAGTCTCTGAACCATTGAAACATGCAAGACCTGTGATATACTCAAGCTCCTCTAAAGTATTGTCATCAAAGGGTATGGAATTTGCATTTGCAAGAGGGATGAGACAATCTGCAGTAGGATCCTCTAGGTATGGAAAGATATGAGGGTCTCCACGGATCTCCCAAAGTCGTGTCCAAAGTATGTGGGGACATTCAATGTCTGATACAACATACATAGTGTCAAGATCAACTCTAGAACATATAACCCCTATAATATGATCATTGATGATACCCCATGCTGATAAACCCCCTGGCGTGTCTGGGGTAGGTATGAGGCCATAAAGATAAGGCAAAATATCAAGCCACCTAAGATGTGTCAGGATGCCATTTCGCCAAGACTCAGTTATCCTTATCCAAGTTGATCACATAAGGATGAACATAAAAACCCATGATACTCACTCAAATGAAAAAATCAGAGACTTCTGATCTCAGTACTAATAAAGAAGATCAAATTATGTCATCCTATGCAAATAGTTCCTTTCTAGGTGCCAAGACACCCAAGTAATTAAGCAAAGTGTGAAAACACAAAATATTGAATAAAATGTACCTGCGGCAGATTCTGGAAAATTTGTATGAACAAATCTGAAGAGCTCTGAAATGAATTTCTAACGCTGCTTGAATTGCGAAAATTGGAGATACAGGCAAAAAATTATGAGCTCGGAAGTACAAAATGAAGATCTGACTTTGACTGAGTATAACAGGAACCACTTGCAAAATCTGATGATGAGACTTGCACCACTAGAAAGTTCACGGAACCAGCTTTATGACGATATCTTGTTTGCCTGATTTCGACTCCGTATGCCCAAGTTATGCCAAACAAAAAAAATCTGCTCTTTTAGGGAAAACTAGGCTTTAGAGGGGGCTTGGAGGGGCTGTACGACCGGTGATGTCACACTGACGTCAACACTTTAGATGATTAAATTTGACAGCCATTTGGACGTCATCGAAAAAAAACGTCCTCATTGATTTTTTTTTAGGTTGTCGGAATTTGTAAGGAATATTCCTCTCCAGATATTGTGTAGGGGTATGGATATTTTCGCTGCCAATTTGTTTTGAGCCTCTTGATTAGGGTTGCCGCAGATTTTTTAGGTAGCTTGGTTTGATTTTGAGCCGCTAGAGATTAATTTGGAGGGGCTACCGAAAGTTTTTTTTTCAACCACCTAAGTTTTTCTAGTTGATGAGAAAGGTATTAGTTGGTCAGCGGTCCTATGTGGGGCCCGCCTGGTTGCTGTAGTCCTACACAGGGTACTATGCCCTTTTGCAGAGATTTAATGGCAACCGATTTTTTAAAAAACTTTTTTGTTTTTTTTTTTTGTGATTTGATTTTTTTATCAAAAAAAATTCTGGAAACATCATAAAACCAGAAAAAAAATTAACCCAGTGTACCTACACACTCATCTGCACAGAAACTGAGGCAATAGGGGCCGTATGGATCTGTATGGCAGTATGGATTTCCACACAAAGGTCCTTGCTACTAAAAAAATTTTCTTTTTTTTTTCAACTGCATTAAATTCGACGAAACGACAGGTGATCCTTAGGTTTTTGACCGTTTTGGACGCAATTATGATGCCCGTTTTGCCCTAGGATGAGCCGATTTTTTCCTCAAGGCCGGATCCCTCAAAATTCAGACAGGAAGCTACATATTTGGAGTTTAGATACCATGTTGGAGTTGATAGTGAACCCCACAGCTCCCAGAAATCCCTGCAACCAAAACACCTGTCACAAGCAAGAGATCAAAGCAACTGATTTGCTATGCAACCAAGAGAGAAAAGATTGAACCCAAAAGAGCACTAATATGTGCAATGTATAACCTGAATGGTTCTGAATTGAATTATTACAATGAATGTGCAAGCTTTATAAAAGCATGCAAAAGCAAACCCTAAATGAGGATTTGATTAGATAGTGACAAGTATTCTAATCTGATGCACTGAGCCAACTTGTCCTATATTTAATTCAAACTAATAATAAAAAAACACTCCTAAGTTTAGCTTAAGTGAATAAAATAATAAGGGACTTTAATGATTAATTAATTATCAAGTGATTATCTTGATTATTCTACCAAATATATCATGGAAGAGGAAACAAGCGAAAAGAGAGAAAATTTGATTACCAAAATCCTCAAATATGATGTAGATATAAGGCCAACCAAGTTGGTAGGAGGGAGAGCACTATGTTAGCACATTGCTGAAAATACCAAGCTTTTGGATAATCAAAATACTAAATCAAAAGTCATCCTAGTCAAGATGGAAAAAACAAGGTCATGGATCAATGAAAAAGTTTGATTCATAGAAATTGGGCAGTGCCCAAGAGATTTACCTTATTCTAATAAAAGAGCCTATTGGTTACAAGGAATACCTTATTCCATAAGTGGAAGAAACCTTTTTAGAAGAAGCTTTGATGGGATCCTTCTTAGGTGTGTTGCAAAATATGCAATTGAAAAAGTATTGCATGAATTCCACTAAGGAATGTTAGGACATTTTTCAGCTCATGCAACAACCATAAAGATAGTTCAAGTAGGATAATATTGGCCTCAATATTTGCAGACTACCATAAATGGGTAAGAAAGTGCCAATATTGTCAAATTTTTATTGGAAAAAGAAGAAATGTTGCACTTCCCCTCAACCCCATATCCATAGATGAACCCTTAACATCATGGGGACTAGATTTTATTGGCATGATCAACTTGACTTCAAGTGTAGGATAGAAGTGGATTCTTATGGCCATTGATTACTTCACAAGGTGGACAGAGGTAGTACCTTTGAAGGAGACTACAAAGAATGTGATTGTCAATTTCTTAGAAAAAATTATCACTCAATTTACATCTCCTTGTATTGTTATTTCAGACAATGCAAAGGCACTCATAGGTGTGGAACTATCAAAATTTTCCGTAAGGCATGGTATCTACATGAAGACATCTAATTATTACTTGCAAGATAATAGATTAGCAGAGTCTACCAATGCGAATTCGATCCAAATTGTTGAAAGAATAGGCTTTGAGTACAAAAAGGAGTGACATCAACATCTAAAGCAAGCCTTGTGGGTGGATTAGATAGCTTTGAAAAGGGTACTTATCATGTCTCCTTACACTTTGGTATATGGCAAAGAAGCGACCTTGCCTATCTCCATATAATTTTTGGTGTTGTAGTTGCTAGAAAAAATTGAGATAGTAGAAAGTGGACTTGTTGAGGTCATAATTGCAAAATTATCGGAGTTCAGAGGAAAAAAGAGAATTTGCTAGGAATGCAATGCAAGGGCACCTATAGGTTGTTAAGTGGTGGTTTGATAAGTGCTCTTTGGAGCCCAATTTTAAGGTTGGTGATGTAGTCCTTAAGTTGGAAGAAAGAGCAGCTAAACTAGGGCATCATTCAATTGATTGGTGAGTATACCTTATATTGTTTTTTCTTGTAAGAAATATAATTATTTTGATCTCATGTACACTAATGGTGAGATCCTACCTATCGTAGTTAATGGGATATATCTTAACTACCATATCTAAGCTCCATGCATGCTTCCTTGTATATATGTATTATATTGTGTCTTTTTATGGTCTTTGTGTGAATCTTCTTCAAGAAGACTACTTTGTTTTGTTTTGGTTTCCTTCTTGGCATGTGGCCTTTGATTTTAGTTTTTAGGCTTAGAGGTTTGGGTAGAACATTTTTTGTAGTAGTTGGTGTTTGTGAACCACTACTCATGAAACATGGGTCAATGAGTTTGACTCATAAAACTGCACGTTTGAATCTTGATAGCAATAGCACAATTGGTGTTTGTGCCAATTTTCAAACTTTGAAATTTTTGAAAATGACAAATAAAGAATAGGTGGCAAAAAGAGATTGTTGAGTTAGAGGGATGTCTAATCAGCAATTTCAATCAGAAGCTTAAGTTGTTTTAAGCAAGACAAGCTATAGTCTGCTAAATGATCAGGCATATTTTACCTACCTCTCATACCCATCTCATTAGCTTTCAATACCCCACTATCAAATCAAAGATGATGATTTTGAAAAAGGAGGCAATTGTTTCAACTTGGGCATTTAAGAAAGCACAATCATGGAAAACGAGTAATAATCATTTCAAAAGGCCACCATAGATGGACAATTGGTCATGTTGTGAGCGGAATTTGATACTCCATGTCTTGTCACAATTAACACTAAATCTTCAAGAGGAAAATCCGATCTTGGCACAAGAGAAAAGAAAAGTACATGGAAATTATGCTTAAATGTGAGTTCACCAACTCATATTAAGTAATGGATGTTAAATGAGGCTTCTCTTGCACCACAACTATAAATAGAACATTAGTTGGCCTTGAGAACATTAGTGTGCGACCACAAATCATTTGGAGCCAGAAGAGTTTTGCGCTTTTAGTACATTTTGCTATTTGTTGTCATTTTTTTAACACAAGCAAATGCAAGCAATTTTTGAGAACCATGACTAAATTAAAAAGGGATATAGAATCACTAGTTTGCGGAGTTACTTCTTGATTGTAGAGACAACAAATCATATGCCTTGGTGCATGCTAAAAAAAACCTCTTGTTCCCCATGGGAGAGTTAAAAAAGGAAAATGGTCAAACCCTACAGTAGTTTTTGACACCACTAATAATGTCTTTGGCCCTCTATTGTCAAAACCAACTAAAAAATTATGGAGGGTGCACACGCACGAATGTTGAGAAACTCCAATTTGGAGAAATCCAAACCTTTAGAATTAGAGCTTGGAGCTCCATTTTAGCTCAATATATGGTGCCTCAAGTGCACTCCTATCGAGAATTGGTCCAAGCATGCAAGGACTACCATAAGGCCAAGATTATATAGGAAAACAGTGTCAAGGTATTTGTCAATGTTGACACTATTCAAGCCATGCTACAATTATTGCACATTGTGGAAAGCTTCCATGTAGCTATAGGAACTTGAAGAAAACATGGGATACCAAGGAGAACAAGCTCAAGTTCTTGAATAAGGAACCTAGTCTAGACAAAGAGAATACAAAGCTACTAGCATTTCCCCTTGGCATCACCTAACTCAAGCATGATGTTTGGGATGTCTACTCAATGTTGGCCTTCATTTTCAACTTGGATGATGATAAAATAGTGCATGATTTCCAATTAGGAGCTCTCCACAAGCTCAAGACCATCACACAAGAGTAGGTCTTCTTGTTTGATGTTGTGGAGGTAATTGCTAACACCATGCACTATTGGCCAACTTCAATAGACAAAGAGTGTTCAGGTATTCATCATTTCTTGTACATGTATTGATGTATTAGAATGCCCAGTTCTTACATGCGTTCATTTATATGGAGATCATGGATGAATCCTTCACTCATTCAAGGATTGTTCCAATGTTTGCATGGATCCCTGTTCCCTCAGGAACCTCAGACCACGAGTTCATGAAAGATTTCTTGCCATTGTTCTTATAGACTTGAACTATGATGAAATCACTTAGCTTAGAGATTAGTAGAAGGGGTTGCTAACAAATGGAAAAGCACTTACTAATTGGTACTTTGGAGTGCATTTCACATTGATCTAACTTCACGGATTCAAAGATGAAGTGTTTGGGATTTCTAAATACATCTCTAGCAATTTCTTGGCAATTGAGTATGTTTGACAACTTGATGCCATTAACTTTGAGTATGGCATAGGGAGGAAGAAAAAAGTGATGTACGATATCCCTTTCTCCTTTAGGGAGGTTACAATTAACAAGAGGGGCATAAAACATCTTCTAATGATGAAGTTGGCGGGCCTATGATTAAAACTCATAGAAGATCGTTGGATGAATGATCTAGACAACTTTATAGCCAACTAGATCAAGAGCCTCAAACCTAGGGGAAAATTCATCCACCAAAGTTGACCAAATATTGAAGCAAAGAGGTTCCTTGCTTAAGATATCTAGAGCCAACTAGATCTATGATGTTGGTTATGTGAACTCCTCGAGGTAACCATTCATAATGCTCTTAAGACTTAGTTTTATGCCTTCATTCACATCCAAGTTCAAAATAATCAATTCGTATGGAAAGATAATCTTCCATGCTAATGTCCTCAAATTTTGAAGTGAAGATGGCTAGAAAACATGTAGGTGTTACATCCTCCACCCTTTATGGAATTATTGTCTCTGAGTAGTGACAATTAGAGGTTTATGGTCTAAGAATCGAGAGAAAATATAAAACTTATATGCTAGGTCATTTTGTCTCAAGGGTACTTCAACCAATGAATCAAATAAGAAGGAAACACACCAGAACAAATAAACAATTCGTCTATTTGAAAGCATAAGGTACAATCACAGCCTATGTGTGAAAATACTTTTATTGCTAACTAATTATAGCAACGAATTCAGTCATCCTACTAATTCAGTCCCAAAACATGATCCAAATTTTGTGAATTCCAAAAGGTAGTTTCATAAATCAAAGTCATTTTCCAAAATTCTTTTATCTCCCGCTTTCAAAATTGTGTACAATGTCATATGATAGACGATTCATATGTAGCCTTCACAAAAGCTTAATCGATTTCTACTGCTCTTACCAAACACTTGCCACCCACTTCTTCCCCCATGTCCACCCCCCCTCCTTTTTTTACTATACAAAATTTTATAATAACAAGATATCATTTCCATTTGAAGTATTCAGATCACCCTTGAGAGTTAGTAGTTTTCAAAAGATCATGTACCTACCTTTGAAGGGTTGGTGTTTGAGTCGTCTTACCACAGATTTATGTATCAAACATTTACAAAGTTACAAGTATTTAAGTAAAACTTGTTATATTAAGCTGAAATTACATTTATCAAAGAAATGTGTGATTAAATGATTCATTTTCTTACATGACTTTTATTGGGTTTCCCTTCTTCAAATGAATAAAAATGAAGAAAAGAGCCTTTCATTTGTAGCCTTGTAGACTTGTAACTCATCTGGAATTGTGTCTCTTAGGATTTTGTTAGGAGTCATCCTCTATTCATGTTGTAAGGCTCGCCATAACCTTCTCATCAGCCTTAAAGGAATCAAATGAGAAAAATTTGGAGTTTAAGTAGTATCCCATGGCATGTATTGGTTTGTGGAGTTGGTTTGTTCATTTGTGGCCAACAATGTGATGAATGATTTCATATTTTCTCTTGTTTCCTCCATAATAATGGCATATCACCTCCTTGGCCTACCATGGCCTCAAAGAGATAGCACATTGGCATTTTATCCCCATCAACCAAATGCAGAACATTGAACAAATGATTTGTCACCTAAAAATTTGAAACAAAAAAAAAAGAAAAAAAATTCCACCTAAAAGTTGAGTTCGTTATCTTCGGTAACTGTGTTGTACTCTTTTAACACCTCAGAACCATTATCCTCATGAACTTCTCCCCTTCCAAATCTCTTTGGATTATGGAGAGTCTAACCACAAATTGTTCACAACATTTGCTTGAGAGAACTAGTGCGCTTGCAATGCTTTACAAAGTATTAAAGTTTGTGGCTAATCATGTCACCCTTGATTGCATAAGCTCCTTGGCTTGGTATGCTCTCTCATTATGCTAAGCACCCAAGTATGGTTGTAGATAAATTTTGTAAAGTTTCCAGCATCTTCAACCACACTTTTACTCCATTCAATCCTCCCACAGTCCTTGAGCATTAAGTCAAGGAAACGGGCAGCAGAGGGGCTCCAAAAATGGTGAGATGCCTCTCCTCTCATTGTGGCTACTGTTGACGTGGTTTTTGAGACCGCACCAACACAGAATAAAGTCTCCCAACGGATACTCTATCCTCTCTTGAACAAAGTATTCAGCATGCTAAGATTGCGAGTGAGTTCATGCTTTCAACTCCAAGGTTCCGAAATACTTGGAACACCCTCAGTTGGTTTGATGTGAATTGCTGTTTTCTTACGAGGGGACTTACACAATTGTTCAAGGTTCTTGCAGTTAACAGCAGATATGTGCTTTGAAGGGGATTTTGTGCGTATGATTTGGCAATAAGGTATGTTTTCCTAAAGCTAACCAGAAATGTGCGGAAAGTAAATGAGTGTAAGGCCTAAGAAACTTATATTCTATTCTAAATGCAGGATATGTGGAGCTCAATTTCGGCAGACTTCAACCGAATTTCACCTAGCCTCACGTCGGACAGCTTCAGCGAAATTAGTGCAATCTTCAAAGGGATAGCAAAAGATGTTCAAATTACAATTTAGCATACATATACCATCAAGATGACGCATATAAGTATACAAATCACAATCAAAGTTAAACTCAAGACAATTTCCAGTGGACCACACAAGGCGAACTTATCATCAACAAGCCGCTAGTGGTATGGAATGAAATAAAGCTACCTCAATAAAACACCACACATCAAAGTAAACTACTTGCATGAGATAAAAAGAAAACTATGCTACTTGGATCCGAAAGGAAGAAGAGACCTTGCTAGCTATCCATGACAAAGACGAATTCCACCATCAATGAAAAGATCTATTATCATGAAAGTGTTACACAACAATCTCCACAAAAGTTTTCAAAGGGAAAACTTTCTTTCTTCTCCACACTAAGCTATCAAACAAAAATGCTAACTCTGCTCTACTCTCTAGTCTCCAATCTCTAGCTCAATTCTGATTCTAATCTAATGCCTTACAAATGAGGGGGACTCCCCCTTTTATAGATAGCCCGGTCCCAAAGACGGCTAGGGTTACAATCAATAGAGTGGCTAAGATTAAGCCACCTCAGCTAACCCTAAAAACTGCCAGAATGGGGAGTGGTACATTAAATGAATCAAAGATTCCCACTCACTCCCAAAATAGAAAAGGCAATTAATGCCCATAATCAGTCTTCTAGAAGATCCTCGTCCAGTAGTGCATTCCTGTTCTCCTCTCTCTGCAAACTCGACCGAATCTGCCAAAACAGCTTCAACCTCCTGGCTGAAATGGGTGGAATGCAAGGCGGAACTCTAACACCGTGACTGAATGTTCATGCTTGTACAAGATTTTCTCCAAGCAACTAAGGAATCCTGCGTGCTCTGGATCAAGGCGGAGAAAGTAGAAGTGTTCTCGAAATCATCTTGTATGAAGGTCTTCACCTCTGAAAAGAAAGGCACCAGCCTACCCCTCAAATTATCAACATTTACCTCATCCGGATTCAACCGCCTAGCAAATATGGCCTCAAAAGTATTCTGAACTCCATCAATGATATTGGCCATAGCTTTCCGTACCCTGGTTGAATCTGCCTGAAGCGTCGAAACCCACGTCCCGTGATTGCTGAAGAATACCATCTAGAGAAATCATACCTGTCATTCTCCTGAATGACGCCTCCATCAATCAGCAATCGCAACGGAACATGCCTCAATGCCTCAAGACGCTGAATTACTTTACTCTGATAAATAGAAGCATCACCCCAAGCGATCAACGCCTCCATCCGTGCCAAAATACTGGAAGCCTGCTGAAAAGCAAAAGCAAGATCCTCCATGAACTTTTCTGTCTCAGCACGAACTCCTGTGACCCACTTATCTGCTTCCTGTGCCATCTTCCCTAATTCCAACAAGCCATTGATTGACTCTCTAGGTATCTTTGCTGGAGGCTCTATCACTGGAATCTCCTGCCCACGAGAACGAGACAACTGCTGCACATATCCAATTAGAGCCTTATGCTCTCGTTTCAACTTCTTGTACTTTCCTTCCTTCCTGAATAATCTGTCCTTGAGGGCAAGATAGGAGTTATCACACTCCTCTACAATCTGTGCACCAGTGGGGCGTCCCAACTCCAAAGTTGTGACCACGTAATTCTCGGCACTGCTTCTCTCACACAATGGCGCGGCAGCGTGAAGGGTGCGAGAGCCATCCTCATCGGGTTGATATCTTCGAAAACTTTCGTGCTCTCTTCTTCGTGGAGGTGCGATCCTGTTCAAGAACTCTTCCATTTCAACCGCTGGATCAATCTCCTCAGCGGGGCTTCTTCTCATCCTATCCTTGGCCAATCAGTGCGTATCTTGAATAATATCAAAGGGTTGCTGCCCTGTGCCTCTACTTCTCGAACGTTCGACCTCTCTATATCATTCGGCGAGGCTCATCGTCCTCAAGTGGGTGAGTGTCCCGAAACTATATCATCATCATCATCCTCCAAAGCCGCCTCCAACTCTTGCTGAAACTGAGGGTCAGTAGTAGTCCCCTCATCATCCTGCTGATCAACCCTATTAGGTGTGTTGACGCTCTGGCCAACCGATTCTCTCCGTGGTGGCTGATTGTTCTCCTGTACTGCTTGCACTTGATTTAATGCATTTCTTTGATCAGCAAACAAAGAAACCTCCTGTATACTTGGAGAACGTGTCTCCAATGGCGTGGGCGATGCAACTCGTGGAGGCTCCGGCTGAATAGGCTCCTGCCGAATTGGCTCTTTCCTTCTGGATTCTGGACCTCGTGTGATCTGCTTCTTCCTGCCGGTGGTGGGTGTCCTATGATCTCCCATTAAGTTGTAAGTCAAAGCAATTGACCTACTCTTCAACCTGTTCACTCGCCTGTCAACCCATGCTCTAGTAAATGTAAGGACCGGAATAGAAAGTGTGTCCAAGTCAGCAACCTCTGGTTCTGACCAATCTGGGAGCGGAAGCAGAGTATCTCTCACTGCTACATAATCAGGATGGACAACGTCCATATCCTCATTCACCTGGTCTGGAACCGGAACAACTTCACAATCCCTAATCAGAGTAATTGGCAACCGAGAGAACATTCTTTTCCTGACTTCAGTCTCGTCTGATGCATCAACCCAATAATCCTCAATATTTGCCTTGTGCTTAAACTCCTCTGACAGTACCCATTTGATGTTATTATGCGGATCATAGTGCTGTCGGCTGTATGATAGGAAAAGTGATAAAATTGAAGCTCACTCTCGGCTTCTCTGGCTGCCTGGATGCACCATTGTTATCTTTGCCAGTCGCCTTTGCCTCAGCCATCTGCAGGACAATAAACATTCATCAGCAATTTAACTTATAAAATAAAATAAAATATAGTGCAGGGGCTGCCAGTCGACTTCAAGAACTTGAGAAGCTGCAATAACATTTCTCATTCGCAAACCTCAGCTTCCTTCTTCAACAAATTCGAGCCTCGATCACTTAGCAAATTCAACACTTTCAACAACTTCAATTTGCAACTGTAAATTCGTACTTCACAATTAGCAAGTGCGCACTCAGCAACTTTGCTCTTTGAATTCACTCTTCTTCAATCAGCAAGTTCGCACTTTTTAAAACTCTTCAACTTCAGATTTTCAAAGCTCAGCAACTAGACTTTAATTCGTACCAACATACCTCCAGCAATTAGCAAGTGCGTCCCTCCAAAAGTTTCAGCCTTCAGCAACTTTGAACTTCAGCAAACTCCTCTTTAAGTCGAAATTTCTTTAGCAATCATTCACTTCAGATTTTGGAACTCAGCAACAAGCTCAAGTCGTCCTTCTCAGCCTCAAATTGAATCCAGCAATACCTCAGCCTTAACAAAAATTCGAACTCTTCAAGCTTCAATAATACTCAGCAACAAACTTCAGAGCAAATTCAAATTCTTCAACTGTGAAAAACAAGTGAGAAACTTCTCAATTTTATAGCCAAAAATCGAATTCTAGAAGGAGCCAATTATAGCCAGTACATTTAATTTCCACTACTCCACTTCAAGAATTCGAATTTTCCCTCTCTGGTATTTCTGACACTTGTCTCTCGACGTCAGGAATCTTGTTCTTCTAGAAGCTCAACTTTGACTGGCATCTTTTAATTTACTTTCGAAAAATTCTAATTAAATTTCATCTTTTAATCCATTTAATTCCCCAGCCGAAGCTCCGCCTTGCAAATTTTAAATTTGAATCATCTCTGACGCTCTGGAAAATTCACCTGTGAAGACCTGGATCAAAATCATCTAGGCAATTCATTTCGAATTCATCATTCGAATCATTTTCCTTTCAAAAGTCGTTTTATTCAAATTTGCCTTAGAAGATTTTAAATTCTTTCTTAGGAATATCTCACAATTTGAGCACTGATTAAATTCTTCATTGAAAAAGTGTTGACGAAGTGCGGAAGACATGGAAATCCATCTATCATCACGAATGTTCAGTACCCAAAAGAAAATTTTCTTTGAAACGCGATGAATCCATGGGTACACAACGAATGGGTTCATTTAATTTTTAAATTCTTAACCTTAGAAAAATATTATTCCATCGATTCAAATTCGTTCTTCATCTCCGTGAACATCCTGTTGCTCTGACTTGAGAAATTTTCGAATCATCTTGCATTGCCATCATCTGACTTCATCACCGTGAAGTTTGCTCGTGCTTCAGGAAGAATTTCCATCACCTTGATCTCTAGGCGTATTTTCTAAGGAAGAAAATACTTTTCCTTAGAGAAAATTTTAAATCATCTTGAAAATTTTGCCTTAGAGAAATTTTGCCTTGGAATTTTTATTCAATCTAGCTCATCTTTGCCTGTGAGAAAATCATCAACTTTACTTCGAAAATCTTCCTGCAAGCACATCATTTTAACTTCCAACATTTTCAATGCCTTAGGAAAAAATTTATGATTTTGTAATTCCAACGGTTAGCAATTTGTTTCACTTCACATTTTATTTCACACTTGGAAAATATATTCACTTGAAGCTCCAACGCCTTGGGAAAAAAAAAAAAATTTCATCACATCATCTCATATTTCATTTTACCACCCTAGGCGCATATAGCACTTGAAGAATACGCCTAGCACTTTATTTCACCTTTGACAATGTTTTCTAACACCTTATAACACCTATCACCTTGGGCGCATATAGGACTTGAGGAAGAATATTGCCACGCCTAGCATTTACCCTGTCTTGACCACACCTTGGAGTATTTTCTAACACCTTTTACCTCATTCACTTTTACCACCTTCAACTTGGGCGCATTTTGCCAAGGCAAGAGGATGACTCTTCAACTTCTCGTTTTTTGTCCTTACTTGACCTCATTTGGGCGCATTTCCATATAGGTGAAGGATGAAAATCGTTGACTTGTTGACTTCTTTTAGCTTCTTGTTTCATGGGCGCATTTGAGAGGGGAAGGAGGATAAACTTTTTCCAACGCCATCTTGTGACTCTTCACCTTCTTCGTTTTTGTCTTGACATGGCTTGTTTTGGGCGCATTTAGGGGGGTGAGGAGGACGAATTTCTTTGACTCCTTTGACTTATCTCCTTCTTGGGCGCATTTCCACCTAGGAGGAGGATGGGCGCATTTGGAGGGGTGAGGAGGATATTCAACACTTAGAAAATTTTTGTTATCAACTCTCTCAAGGTGGGCGCATTTTGGCCTAGCAGCAGGATGAAAAACGTTGACTTTCCTTGACTTCATTGCTGGATGGGCGCATTTTGGCCTAGGAGGTGGACGAAGTTTTGCCTTAGAATATTTTTCACTATCACCAGTTTCCCTTGGGCGCATTTGAGCTAGGCAGGAGGATGAAAAGTGTTGACTTTCCTTGACTTCATTGCTGGATGGGCACATTTTGGCATGTGTGGTGGACGAAGTTTATACTTAGAATTTTCTCCATGCTTCTTCATTAACTTGGGCGCATTTTGCCGTGGCTGCAGGATGAAGTTCCAGACTTAGTCATTTTTTTCTCGTCTTCACCAGTTTATCCATGCCCTGCTATTTATAGTAAGCCCTCTGATTTTTGCATCTCTGAAGCTTGGAACGATTTGAAATTTCAAACACTGCATCCTCACGACCTTGTTACCCTGTTGACACTGCTATTTTTAGTCGGCCTGCTATTTTTAGCCCATTTCTGAAGGTGATTTACTATTAATAGTAACTGCTTGTTTCTGATAGCTCCACAGCTCTGATTGACTTGAAATTTGAATGAGGCGCTCACCACGTGACCTTGGCATCGGCGCATGCAACTGATTTTACTATTTTTAGCCTGTTTCAAAACGACTTACTATAAATAGTAAGTGCTCGTTGACTTGAAATTTTACCCAGATAGCCTGAAGGATGTTGATCGCGGTGGTTTACACCGGTTTTAAAATTTTGACTTTTGCCCCTCAGGCCCCGAAGTTGGAAACCCTAATTCGCCTGCATGCGATCAAATGACCTCTGTTTGCCCTAGTTTTTGTTGCATTGCGATCAGCTCGTGATTCTGAAGTGCTGGGAGGCGGCTGTCGGGATGCACCTGCTAAAAATAGTAAGTTTCTTACTGAGTGATTATCTCCATTTGCATGTCACATCATTGCGTAGCTCTCGAAAAACCCATAAGGAATCATCTGACATGCAAAAGAAACCCTGACATGCAAACCCTAAAAATAGCCTCGGAAGGCTGAACTCTGACAGTCGTCACCTCACTTTGCATGTTACACTGTTGCGAAGGTCTCGAAAAACCCAGATGGAATATCCAGACATGCAAAGAAAAACTCTGCGTTTAAGCCTTGAAATTTGCCCCGAAAGCTGGACTGCTAAAAATAGAAAGTTGCCTGTTTCAGCTCAAATTTTGCACGCGAGCAGCCTGATGTGCTCCGAATGCAGTGTGACTGTCGGAATCTTAAAAATGCTAATAGATTGCCTGCAATTGCACACTTACTAAAAATAGTAAGTACTCGGAATTTGATGAAAACTTGTTGAGAGCCTGCTGGGAGCATGCTGACAACAATGTTAAGCTGAGTTTTCAATTTATTCACCTCGTTCGACCTTAGACTGACCAAGAAAGATGAAACCCTAATTTTGAGACTTGGTCAATTTCACGCTTAGGCTCAGTGACGGGCACAATCCTCGAAAGGTAGACATCAGAAAAGAGACAGAGAAAGAGAGAGAGAGAGAGAAACCCAAGCCAAAAGACCAGAATGGAGCAAAATTTAGGGGGTCCCCATTTTGAATGGGGCGATGTGTGAAAAGGTCACAACAGCTACATATGCAGCTGTGTTGTCAGTGACAATGTGGGCAACATTCTTCACCCCAACATCTTGGACCATCCTCTCCAAAAAGTTGCACAAAGCCTCTACATTCCTGACTTAACGTGAGGCATATACAAACTGCAAGAACAACAGTGTGCCACTGGAAAGTTGATCATGGTCTTGATCTTGCCATATGCCCACCAATCAGATAAAATGCTGCAACCCTTTTCCACCATATTCGTTTCTAATCTTCTACTATTACTGTGTATTTTTTATGACTTCCTCTAAAACAACTCACTGAAATCATGCAGAGTTGGTGTCTTAAACCTTGCATTAGCACACTGATTAATGCATTTACCAATGCATTTCAATTTAAGCTGCTTGCCAGAATAAAATAAATGGTATAGTATTATAGTTCCAAAAAATTGCAACTACCATCCTCATCTCATGGTGCTTCTCTCGATTCCAAGCAGTACCTTCAAGCTGAGGTTGTGCACTTGGAACATTGTGAGGAATGACAAAGTTGGGTGGGGAACTCATATAGCTTGAATTCTCCTCTGTGCGAGTAGAGGAATACCAGACCTGCTGGCCAAGAAGAGGAACTTCCAATAAATCAGGGGCAATCATGGAATTCATCATTGATGCAACAACTTCCCTTGTTCTCTTCCTTTCAGTTTTCTTCTTGTGGCTGTAAAGTAGAGCATTTAATTCTTCTTGCACTTGGGTGCACAACTTGACATCTTGGCTAGCAATTCAAGCAAGGTGGTATTTCAATGATTGATGTCTCCTCTCATGTTACACCCACAATAATTGCATGTCACCGTGCCCTTGATTGCACCATTGTACCGTGCTTCCATGCAGGGTCCTTTCCACTTTGCATCTTTGCATTGCACAATACATTCTAGAAATTGCAAAAAATAAAATAAAATCGGCAGCATGCTAGCAGGGTTTTGATTCTTTTGAATTATGAAATACAAAATGAAAAAAAGAAGAGAAAACCAAAAGAAAAAAACTGTTCAAATGTACTCCAATCATTAGTAAATCCTTCAAATCACACTCAAATCAGTTGACAATAACTTCATACTGCTGCGATCCAGATTGCAGAGAATGAAACTGACTTAAGGTTAAAAGAAAAAAAAGAGGGTTTTAAGCAAAGGTTTGGCTCTGTTTTTCCAGCAGCTGAGTTTCTTGTATGGACTAGTCAAATCCAAGCAAGTCTTGGCAGAGACTCACTGAATAATTTGTGAGTATCTGCAGCAGGCTAGGCTCATGATTTGCAAGCAAGTTACTTGTCTGCTACAGAAAGTTGAGAATTCAATGAGTACTTGCGAAGTTTTTGAACTATGATTGAAATGGTAACTAAAATTTGGGAGGTTGATAACAACCAAGAATCCTGAAAAGTAAAAAATCCAGCTCCAATATGTGCATGATTCCAAGAAGTCCCAACTATGTTCACTTTTTGTGTCATCTGGGGTAAAAACAAATTCCTGAGTGTATTGGTGTTTTAATTTAGCAGTTATATTGTCTTTTTACAAAGGTAAGCAGTTACAATGGCAATTATGACAAGATGTTTTCTAGAGAATGATCTGGTTCAGAGACTGTAGGCAAACACTCAACCATAGGTTTATCCCAAACTGAGTGCGATATTTGAAAGCTTCTTTAAGTTTCTTATTGAGTGGATAAAACCAAAATGGGGCTTGCACCATGAATTATCTATTTTAGATTCTGAGGCACTTATGCTGCACAAAATTTTATCTTTTTTGGAAACCTCTTTCAATCAGGGATTTATCTTCTTAAAACTGTCTTTTAACAAGAATCCTGTAAAAACGACATATAGCCTCTCAAGTTCCATAGTAGAAAACATTCATTCTTTCCTTAGTTTTCTAAGTTCTAGCCCCTCCCAATGGCACACACTCTTGTGCTCTAATAGAAGAAGAATGCTGTATGTTTCTTTCATATCCTGATGGAATCAATGGCTTGGTTCCCAAACTTAGAAAACCGCACCATACCAGCCATGGATTTCAGCAGTCTCATCAATGTGATGAATATGTTCTCTATCTCATCCATAAGTCTCTGGATTAGTGATATGAAACTGAGGGAACTCGTACTGTGAAATTGCTTCTATACGCCACATCATTTGGACCTGTTCCATGAACCAATCCGTACTGGAAGACTTGAAACAAAGCATAAGATCACAAATAAGAAGAATATAAGAAAATTGAAAGTTAAACTTATTAATAATTTTTCTGTAAATTATTTCAAATGAAAACTTATTAATAATTATTCCGTAAATTATTTCAATTCATTTGTCTCTTTGTACATCTATAGCTTTTTAAACTCTAATTTGGTGTATTTTGTACATCTTGGTTGGCTACCAAACATATGCCCACGCTTCTACTAACTTCATTTATTCATTTAAATGATGTGCCAAGTGAGTAATTTTATTCATAGCCACGAAAACTGAGACCTAAAATCTGTTCTTATCTGCAATTTGTTAACTGTTTATAAGTTCTCTGTTTTCATTTTCCATGTTGAACTCATTCAAATGAATACCTCATTTCCCTTAAATAATCATTTTGTTTTGGCATTTCTATGAGACAAATATGTGTGTGATTGCTTTTGGATTTAATTGTGCATATTTTTCAATTGACATTTTGGATCACACTCAATGATCCATTATCAGGAAGAGGAAAGTGAAGGATGGTATTCCAGAAATAACCTTAAAAAGAGTTAGGGGGGAGGAAGTGATGTGAGGACTGGGAAATGAAGTGCAGGACAAGAGGAAAAAGGGTGATAAAGCGGTATGGATCCAAAAAATAGGTTAATCAAATTGTGAAAAATATTGCATATCAATATAGTAAACTAGTAAATAACAAATTTAGATTATTCAATAAGAATTAAAATGACAAGAAGATGTAAATAAGGCATAGGTTTAATATGCATGAAAATTATGTGAATATAAAAGAATGGTGTATGCACATGTCAATATATAACCATTCTTTTATATTCATATAATTTTGAATTTTCATATATATTAAATGTATGGTTTATTTACATCTTCTTGTCATTTTAATTCATAGGGAATAATCTAAATTATTTATTTACTATTTTAATATATTGATATGTAATATTTATCACCATTTGCTATCTTTTAGATCCATACTGCTTTACCTCCATTTTTCCTCATATTGGGGTTTTGTTTCCCAGATCTCACACCACTTCCTCGTTCCTACCTCCTTTTAAGGTTATTTCTGCAATCCAGTCCTTCACTCTCCTCTTCCTCATGATGGATCGCTGAGCGTGATCCAAAATGTTGATTGAAAAATATACACAATTAAATTCAAAAGCAATCAAACACACTACTTAATGGACTGTGGAAAACTCATGCCAACTATAGACAAACATGCTTAATATTCTCTTTGTTAGTTTTAATGCACCTAGTGATACAAAGCTTATATTGAAAATTGAGGCACCCAGGATGAAATCTCAAGGATTTAAGATTCATTTTTATTTACATAGAATTAGCAGTAAATTTTACAGCATATTTGCACATGCAGTTTTGCAGAAAATGCAGGCCTTTGTGGTGTTCCTGGACTCCGATCATGTGGCCCCCATCTTTCAGCAGGATCTAAAGCTGGGATAGCTCTGGGAGTTATATTCTCGGCCATCTTTACTCTTATATGTGGAGTCTGCATGTGGAAAAGAAGGCAAAACATTCTTCGTGCACAACGACTTGCCTGTAAGTTGCACAAACTGTAGCCTGCTAAATATTCTACCAATAAGCTATAGATCATTTCTTTTAAAAATATGATATATGAATTTTTGAATGCAGTGCGGGAAGCTCCATATGCGAAAGCTAGGACTAACTTTACAAGAGATGTGCAAATGTCAAGACCTTACGTTCATGATCACATTCGAACTTATACAGATCCTGGGCCACAGTTACTTACTTAGTCATCTCCCTAGGTGCCTAGATTATGTTGTGTAATCATGATGTATATTAATATAATTAGAAACTGGTATTTATTTTCATATACCAAGAAAAATTCAGATATATTATTTTGCGTAGGATGAAATTTACCACCTCATTTGCAATATTACTCTTATTCATTGCAGCCAAAGGCTTGAAGATCAATTCATAAATTTCGGGTTGATATTGAAGTCAACCCTTTCTTGAAAGAATCAAGAGCCTATTTCTGGTTCATTTTTTTCCATTCATTATCTTATTTTCTTAATAGATATTTTACTTCATGGTCCATATGCATAGGTACTCACGATGACTATATTCCATGCTATGATAAGTTTGCCTCTGTCTCTCATGCACTGGACCAGTTTTTAGGATCAAATGACAACCAGATCATACTTAAGAACATATAAAGAGAACTAAACGATGCAGTATCTGAATGATGAATTGGGTATGTTCTCAGATTTCTTCTTAAGCCTTCATCAGGGAAGAAGGGTGTCATCGATATTAATGTGAGATGTCTGTGTTTCACTGGTTGGAAAATGGAAAATGATCATCCAGAAAAAGAATATTGGAAGATTGGAGCTCTGTGTAGTTAAAGTTTGGATCATGTTTCACATTTTGTTAAAAATGCCAAACATGTCTAACATCAATCTGTATATATGTAAAATTGAGGGTTGTATTAATTTTGGCTGTTCTAGCATATTTTGGATAAAATAAATTACTCTTCCCTCAAAAACAGTATGTCTACCACAAAGTGGTCAAACCTAACATCATTCTATTATATCGGAAGATAACACTTTCATCTAAAAGAACTAGTTCACAGGGTGGGGGCCTTGGCTCGATTGGCTAAAGCATCCTGTTGCAGGAAATAGGTCATGAGGTCCAGTCTCCCCCGTCCCCGTGGTACCGGAGGGCGTGTTGCACCAGTGTCACCAGTCACATGGAAAAAGTTTACCAGGTGCACTGCAGTTTATAGGGTGGGCTACCTGATTCCTGCAGTCTAAAAGTAAAAGAACTAGTTCACGATGTTTAAGAAGGCTACCATTATGGTAGATTATAGCAGCATTGAAATGCTTTAGCAAAAGTAAAATAAAATGTTGGCAATTCAAAATAATGGAAAATAAGTGATTATTCTGACTCATATAATTATAAATGTTAAGATCCTTTTAACAAGATTTTAATGGTCTGTAATGTAGGTATGCATGGAGAATATTAAAATCGATACATACACTATGAAAGTCTTTAACATTGAGTTACTTTGTAACAACCACATTACAATTATCAGAGTTCAAGTACTCTATGATTGCCATTTTTTTGGAAGTCTTGTGGTAGCTGCAATGGTTATAGAACAAGAACATCATAATTTCATAGAAAAGTACTGTGTGTATGCTGCAAGTTACGAAATTGAAGGCACAAATGACCCCCTCAAACTCTTTCCTCAAATACTAGTTGATGGTGGTTGGCCAGCTTTGGTTGAAGAGAATCTCGACAATGAGCTGGCCCTACTGCCTTTTTTTGAGGCAGCCCATGTTGTAAGCATATTAAGAAATGCAATATCAATAAGTGGGGCAATAAATGCCATCTTAAAACTAACAGTCTAGGAAATTACTCTCTTGATTAAGGTATATGTTGATCGTTTCAGCTGCAAAGGTTTTTTCTATAAACTAACAAAAATTGAAACTTTTGAAGACAACAAATAAAGAATATCTTTATCATAAAATGCTTTTGCTCTTACAAAAGAAGTTAGAATTGATGTCGGACAACAGTATTAAAATCATGGTGGGATATGCAGTAGAAGTGAATGGTATTCGCCTCAACTGAGTTGAACTTTCATGGAGCCTCAAATGCCTATCCCAGTTTAGAAGGAACTTTTGTCTTCTCCATAGTTCATTGTCTTAGTAGGATTCTCTCCCATCTTTATTTCTTAGGCAACTAACAACGACACTGAAGCAACAATAGGGCATGTAGAAGGACTAAGGATGGTGGTCTCTCTAAAAGAACAAGCTAGTAATTAATGTTAGAAAAATGAAGCTCTCAATCTGGAAATAAGATAGCATAGTCAAAGAGCTCACATTTCCTTTGGCCGTAATCTTTGGTAAACAAACAGTCCAGTGGAGTTCTCGGCTAACGTGGGTGTGCTCTAGGCCCTCATTGAGTTGCCTTATATTTTGTTTCTTTAAGCATGAAAGGGGATAAATGGAATGGCCTTGAGTTTCACCTTGTTAAGGACTTGAAAACTTGCATCCATCTATCATAAACTGATTTTTAATGTGGTCATCATCTTAATAATTTAAATAAATGGCAGTAGATTAAACTCAATAGGGAACGATTTAGCAGTCATTTTACTTCATTTTCTGATGGCCAGTAATAAGTAGATAGCAGCTGCATTCCATATTGTAGCCAGTGATAATTGTGCAGTTATTTGTTCTTTTTTATGCACTTTTCACTATGCTTTTTCCAGTCTCTGTGTTGTGAATACATGAGGGTTATATTTGAATCTGCAAAGGGCACCAAAATAGAAATTGGAGAGGGAGGAGGAGCCTCCTAACATTTTCAATGTAATTTTCTTCTCGAGTGAATACAGCAATGATTATCATTTCCACAAATTGGTGTTCATTGTCATCATTCTTTATCGTCTTTTCCTGTAGGTGGAGACTTTGCGTTCTTTTCATTTTCCAACATTGCTAATTTTGTGCTAACACTCATGGCACATGATAACATATCATTATTTTTGGACTTTTCTATAAACTCACAGTTCAATTCAACTACACTGTTTTTGCCCCAATAAATTAAAACCGTGCAAGACAGTAATTGTATGATACAAGTATTACAAGTTTTGGTTGCTTTGACGCTCATTCCAGCTATAGTTTTCTCAATAACTAGCACTTGCACCCAAAGGAGGTTCAAGGATTACACCGATAGAGAACTCTACGTATGTTAATATGTTAGAGAGTATGTGTTTGTGCATGGATGCACTGCAAATTCTACTTGCATGTGATTAGATTAAACTGAAACAATTATTAATAAGTGCTAAAAAATGACATGAAATAAACTTAGAAAAATCTAGATTCTTTCCTTAAATGAAGTATTATCTAATTATGAAATATTTGCATACAGATTTAAAACATAAAGCAATACAAACCAACAACAAATGTTGCCATCAAATTGACAAAAACCACTCTAAATGGAAATAGAATGTTCCCATCCAATTGCTAAATTGATATTTATCTGGCTTTTATGTGATAAGTGAGATTTTAGAGGCTTTTACCTCATATTTTGGAGGCTTTTACCATTAATCAGCAACTGTTTACCATTAAACACTAGCTGAAACTTGTTTTCCGATTACTCAACAATGGTTTGCAGACGTGAGATTTGTTTCAGACTCAAATCCCACACTATACATAATGTATCAACTAATAAAAATCTATTCTATCATTTATTATAAAAATCAGTAATTTGATAATTAACTTGTGGAAAACTAAATTTTGTTCTAGACTCAATTTTATATTTATTATTCTTTTGAAAACTTTTAGACTATGCATAGGCGAATAGTTTTCTATATTATGTTTTAGTAGTTATCTTCAAAACATTTTGAACAAATACAATTCTTCATATCAAAAATTTATATGAATGAAAATATTGCTATAATAGAATCATTGTATTTATTTTATCCTAAAATTTATTCTTTTTCTTATTTTTCTCTTGATCTTAAAACCATAATTTACAAAATTACTCATTCAATTCATACTATTTTATATTTTAAAATTGTTGATATTTATATTTTTTAAATTGTAGAGGAAAGTATATGACAATTTTTTTTTTTTTGTATACAATTCTACTCGATCAGTTTGGATGGCAAAGTGAAAGCAGTCTGCTAGAGCCTTAAGAGAGAAGGGACATAACTGGATCGAGTTTAAATATATTTATAAAAAAAATTAGCATTTTTCCTCAAAACTATTCACAATACGATCAGTTTAAATGTCCAGGCTTGCTTCATGATAAATAGCCACATTGAGAAAATTCAATGAATGAAGATCCAATCCAAAGATATTTTAGGATATTCTCATTAATGGCACACGTGGACAGCATAATTCCTCTTTCATTAATCTCCCATACCAAATCTTTACACAACTACAGTTTCTTATTCTATTCAGAAATTCAGTAAATTAAATTAAAATTAAAATTACTGAAAAAATCCATCTTTTACCTCATAAATATGCAAAGTTCTCCGGAAGATCCAAAGTTCGATTTCTTTTGAAGATTGAAAAGAAATATTATAGCCTTTGAATCTTGTAAAATAAGGAAATGTGGACCAAAGTTACACTGAAATAAAATTTCAAAAGTATTATTGTTTCTTCTTTAGGCTTAACAAGATACAAATAAGAAAAACAAAAAGTGGATTTACGAAAGTTTGTATTATACTGTAGATTTGTGGGAGGTGGCAAAATACTTTCAGGAACCATGGCGCTGGCAAAATATATTTACAACAAGTACAGATTTTTGAGCGCAACAAAATACAAACAATCAAAGAACAAATCTGCCATTGGAGAATACACTTGAGAAATGTGTTTTCTTAAGGGGTATGAGGGTCAGTCTCAATATAAAGTTGGCATTGCTTACACCATTATCCGAATGAGGGAATCTGATGTCATCCGACCAGAGTGTTTCCGTAGATAATATGGAGCAATCAAGCTCCCCAAGAAATATGTAGCAAATGTTTTGCGGGAAAAGCCACTTTAGGAATAAGAGTTTGAGGGGAGAGCCAAGTCACCTGAATTAACTGTTTTTGAACATTTTTGGCATGCAAATTGATTAGAAGCTCTCTTCAAAACTTAATTTTAATGTTAAGATTTTGTTAGATTGAATAGTGAACTTTATAGCAAGTTTTTAATTTAATCTAGTCATATTACATATAGGTAAATTAAATCATTATTTTTGTTTTATTCTTCTAGAGGTAGAGCTGTAAATTTGTGTAAGTATTGCTCTGTTTGTCAAATGTTAAACAAAGGTATATAATTATTATGGAAGATAGGCAAATTAAATCACTATTTTTGTTTTATTCATCTAAAGGTAAAGCTATAAAATTGTGTAAGTATTGCTCTATTTCTCAAATGCTAAACAATACAGTTCAAGTAACTCAAGCGAGAAATGTGAATGTTTTAAGAAATTAAAATTTTGCTAACCCAAAACTGTTGCATTTTTTTCACATTTGGTGCTCTTTAGATGATTAATTACCTTTTCAGATGCAAGATACTAATATTTTCTTGTATCAAACACATAATTAGCATCATAAAGGAAAACAAAATTTGCCAGATTTGAACAAATTTTTTTTGACAAGATATTACACATGCCAGATCCTATTATTAACCAGGTAAGGTTAAATTTCCTTTAATTCTGTCAATCCAAAAAAAATTGAAAATAAGCAAAGTGGCAATTTAAAACATTGCTTCAAATTTTCATTTTTTACATAGAATAGAGGATTCTCACTTTCAGACAAGCTTTCAAATCTATGTTGAAGGATCTCAAGGTTTGGTTTGATGCCTATTCTTTCCATTTCCTTCAAAAGTTCTCTGCATTTTACCATTCTTCTTGGTTTGAAGTATAGCACAATTAAATTACTATAAATATCATGAGTGGGCACAAATGATGCATCTTTCATTTTAGAAAAATATCTTGCAGCTCTTGATAGATCACCCAACTCAACACACAAACGAATTATCACTTGAAAGGCCGGTAGATCAAGCAAGCAATTCGATTCTTCCATTTCCCAAACAAGTGCAAAGGCCTCCCTAAACTTGCCACTACAATGTCTACTATGCATTATGGTAGTGTACATGACAACATTTGGTCTATGACTTGATTCCTTCCACCAAAAGAAAAGGCTCTCCACTACTTCATACATTCCAAGTCTAATACAACCCTTCATAATAGTAGTGCAATCCTGTATTTCCAATTTCAACTCATCTCTCATTCCAAGCTTTTCTATCAGTTTACCTGCTAAATTATGCCATCTATTGGATTTGGAAGCCTGAACAATGAGCTTGGAATGAATACCATCATCAAGCTTAAATAACGAATCCCTTGTAGCCAGTAAAACATCTCTGGCTTGCCTGCATTGGCTTGATTTGATAAAACCTCTAGCAATAGACTCAAGTGTATTCCTGTTACATGAAGTCAAGGTGCTCTTTAAGTCAAAGGGTGTCTTCAGTTCACTGGTTCGAGCAAGAATTTACAGTATAGAACCTAGAATCCTATCATCTGGGTAAAGTTTTGGGCATTTCTGAGCCCAAGAGAATGTCTGGAGAGCTCTTTGTGGTAAACCCATGTGCCCAAAGGATTGGGTGACTTGAAAGCTCTCTTTGATTGAGGAACACCTATAGGCCTAATTTTATGAGGCATGGGAAGAGGAAAACACCTTTCTTTCATTTGACTTCTTAATTTTGTGGGTGTTGCGCTTCAGATGAGTGAAGCAATTACATCTGGTTGATCAACACTCCATTCTCCTTCATTCTTCTCTATGGAATCACCGTTAGAAATATAATTCATTTCTTCATCTGATGTACCTGACATTTTAGAATTCGTATGCTCTTCAACTTGAAACCCATGTAACTGAATTGAGCTAAAAACCTTAATGGTGTAGATTCTTTCTATGCTCATTTCAATCAACGAAACCCATGGTATGTTCCCAAATTTAGACATGTTAAATTGTCTGCAATCTAGATTGTTTTTTAGCAAATTATTATGTGGGAGTTCAATTCCATGGGATATAGCCAATCTGGAATATACCCAATTTTCTGAGAGTATGCACATCATGCCTTTTTACCCAATTGTTCTGGAGAATCTTGTTCTAGCAGGTGCAACCTCCTGGCTAATGGAATGGAATGACTACCTTCAAGAGAGCATTTTGAACCACGATAGCTTACCTCTGAGTTGGAGGGTTTTAAATCGTTGCATTGATACACATTAGAAATCCAGAAAAAACCCAATTACATGCAAAATCAAATATTTCACCATATTAGAAATCCAAAAAAACCCAATTACATGCAAAATAAAATGGTCCAAAAAAATTGAATCCTTTTAAAAAATATATATCCATTTAGAGCATTCGCTCAACAAGCAATGCAAAGCAACTCATAGTTTTTGGCAAGCATCTAAAACAAGATAGTCTAGGTTCTTCAAATCTACTAAGACAGTCACCACATCATCGTCAAGGATCTAGGGCCCGGCTAAGTCCAAAACCCTAGTGGAGGGCATATATGATCTTATACTCTTCAGAACCAGGCTTGTCAAAACCCTGGAGGATGGAAAATACTTAGAATGGCTTAATTTGACAGTGAAGGGTACAACCCTAGCCATGGTTCGAAACTAGCTGCAGGTGCTCACCATGGCTCCCAAGTCCATCGCATCATTCACATGCTCCATTATACACAACAACACCTATGGAGGGAGATCTATCAGACTTGTTTCTTCTTTTGAACAGTCCACAATTCCAATCTCCCCTCTGCTCATTTTGACGAGGAAGATTCCTTGTTGAGAATGACAATACCGATCGGAGGCAATTATCCCAACACTGGCTTTGCTTTGGCTGATGCTTTCTCCTTTTGCCCATAATTATGTTGAGGAAAAACTCATCTGTGATTTCTGCAACTCTTTACATGCTTTTCATCGTATTAATGACCGCCTTCACTCTGCTCTTTCTCAACTATGAAAGAAAAAATGTCCATAGTCAGAAATGTTGGAACGTTTAAAATGATTAATAAATAATAAATAAACAATAATTATATGAGTTGCAGTTGCGAAGGCTATAGGAAACCAGTGAGATTGTTGCTCGAAAGATTTTTCAGGCATGAGAGTTTTCAGGCGTGAGACAATTCCGGTGGGCTATGCCCACAATATATAGCCTATCGGCTAACTATCGACTAATTATAAACTAGAACTTGCACCGAAAGGGGGTGCAAGGGTTATGCCAAAAAAAAAAAAAGTTAATATATACAATTTGATATATGCATAAAAGATGTATTAATTTAATTTACAATATTTTATGTATAGAATAATATTTTTTGTGCATACAATTTTAAAATACAATCTTAAAATACATATAATATTGTTTATGTAAATCTATTACCATGAAACACAAGGGATTTTACCTTTGAGGGCCATTTATTTGTTACCCTACCTATTGATGGTGAGGTGTAAGCTTCAATTGATTACGTACATTTCCTAGTGTGTGTAGTCATTATTCACCACATAGAAGTAGCCTTGTCAATATATTTTGTTGTTTAGTGTTCACACTTTGCTTTTAGTTTTATTTTAAGCTTAAAATGAGAGGACACAACAAGAAGATTAAAAAATTAATGAGGACAAGACCATTTAGTTTAAACTTCAAACCTTGGCATGCACTGTACAAGGCCTTCTCCAAAATGGTTGAAGGCTATTATCATCTACATAAGATTGTGTGGATTGTCAAGCAACATTACCTATATGAAAAATTGGCTCCCCTTCCCTATGACAATCTGGTAAAAAAACTTCAAAAATAGAAATATATATGTTGAAATCCATTGCCACTATAATATTGTATCCATACCAAAAATAATAATATTCATTTTAATAAAAAAGGTAACCTTATCATGGTGGGTAAGTGATTATTTAAAATGGTGATAATAGAGGAAACCATGATGACATCAATGAGGTCATTGAGATAGCAAGGGATCAAACAATGGTCAACCTAGATATCCTTTGCTCCAAAGGTTGAAACCTAATTAAAACAAGTAGATAATTACTGAGGGAGTTGGGTAAGTGCAACAATATCACCACGATATATGCCACCCAAAATTAGCTCACAAGGCCCATACCTTCCTCTCTTGGATTGTTGCATTTCTTGACCCAACTTGATTTGAAGAAAAATACTGTGTTAAATGGAATCCCTACAAAGCTTGGAAAGTTTAGCTTGGTAAAGTACTTAAAGTTACATAAAAACAAGTTAGAGGAGCTCATCCATGCAATATCAAGTAGCTTACAAAATGTATAGGTTTTGTTCTTGGCCAATAGTTCACTTAAAGGACAAATCCCTCTACAACTTTTCAAGGCCAAGAGCTTGCAAGAAGTGTATCTCTAACTTAACATATGTGCAATCATTATAACTACATCAAGAAATAGGAAGACATCCAAAGTGGGTAAAGGTAATAAATAAGGTACCTAAATCCAATTTACAAGGTAGTCTAGTTGCGTAAACACTTTAACATAAGAATACGAATATGCAAGATAATGATGTAAGAATAAATAACATGTGTTGGTTTTTGCAAGTGCACCAATGCACAATCATTTTCGGGTGCCCACACAATCTATAAAATTACTACATTTGACTATTGATGGTCAAACTAAACAAAAAAAAGTAAATAGAGTTGCTCAATGATGAATCTAGTTTATTTTCAATATCAACTATTATATACCTGCACAAGTAGGGGATTTGTCCCAAAGGAAAAAAAAAATTCTCTTTAATGCATACACAAAGCAACAAAATCCATATACAACTTAAACTTTTGAAAATTCTATATAAAAAACAAGTTGTTGGAGCAACATAATCAATTCAATTCAATTTATGGTAGAAGGATCCATCGTGGTTTAAGGACGAGAAATATGGGCATCCATTTTCTTGTCCCATGCCACATTCATAGCAAAACTCATATACACACCTGCAATATACTTTAGATTCTTATCACTTTCATAAACATTAAATCATAAATATAGGTAAACAAATAGTAAATAAAATTTTAAAATGCTTTTTAAAAAGCTATTACGAAAGATCTTGTGAATTGATGCTTTAGCATCAAATAAAAAGAATGGGGACAAAGGCTCTCAAAAATAAGTCATTCATGAAGTTCCATATTCCTTTTTAAGTGAGAGTTGTCAATGCATAAATTATTTTATCACAAAGTTCCTTTAGATGGATGTGATATGGATCTACCCTTGATATATTAGCCATCCTCTTACAGTCGATTCCATGGAATATGAATTGTTATCCTAATGTCCCCATTGAAACATTCAAGTGCAAAAGTAGAGATGCTAGCTCTATTTGTCTATGGAAAGATGATTTCTCAAATCTAACATCCCTATTTTTGTTGAACATAGACATGTAGCTTCAAAACAAATGTAATAATATCAAAAACATAAATTGATATCTAATTGTACTGCTAAGTCCTAACCAAGTGACTGACCATGTGAGAAGATGTAGTCATTTGAAAAACCAAGTTGTTTGTCCCTTATTCAACACAATCTTTTAAAATTTTAATTGTTTTGTCAGTTTGAATAATTAAAGGAGGCTTCTTTATTTGCTTAGAATTAAAAGATTTGAACAATCTTTTTATTTAATACAACTGCTCATAGTAGTCATTTTATCTTCTAATGTGCTTGATAAAGGTTCTTAATCTTTATGTATTCTCAAATTGGAAAAGCATAAGGATGGAAAACTTTAGAATTATGAATTTTGATCAAAAAACTGTTTGTTCACATATCCAACACCTAGCCAAGCTCCTCAACCCGCTCCATTTCAATTTTGCAACAACACCCATATGCAAGAACCCTTTAATGTAGTTTTGTGGTGTTAAAAACTCTGAACTTTATTTTCCCAATGTTAGCCTCCAGTAGCTTAGATTCACAAAGCCTACAAGTGCATCTATCATTTTGGCCCCTCTAGTAATGAGGAATGGGGATTAACATTGGTTTTTTGTCTTATATTCTCACAAATACACTACTAAGAAATAATAAACAAAGATGGTTGAGGATAGAGAGAAACTTGCTTCACTGGAATGATGTATCAAAAGCTTCCATAAGATGTGTTAAAACATAGGTCAGTCATTTATTGCTGTAACTATGCAGAGAACTTTAATATAAAACATCAACCATTGAAATTGCTCGAAGAAGATATGCAACGATTATGGCAATAATGGACTCTCATATGGCAACATTGGTCTCAAACAAACGGTAAGGAAAGCGTAACCATAGACATAAATTATTAACTTGAGTCCTTGTAACAATAAACCAACTAAATGCGCAACCATAAACCAACTATGCACAACACTGTATCCTCATTCGAATATTAACTCAGTCAATCTATATAGAAAATTGCTCTAATAATTATAGATATTCTTGTGTAAAAATAATAAGAGCAATGGAAAATACCTGGAAATCTTGGGGGCTAGCCATATATGGAGAAGTAGCAATTGCTTTGAGTTTTTTTGAAAAATGAGACAAACCAAAACAAATCTCCCTACAACTGTTGCTTCAATTTATTAACAATAAATGAAAAGTAGATCTAAAATTACCTGAGTTGTAGAGTTAATAGATTATTGAGCTCGACACAAGATTTTTCAACCTTTTAAATGAAAATATTAGCTGTAAGTCAATTTTTTTTCAGGTGCGAGGTAGGGAATGTTTCAACAACCTTGCTGCACAGATTGTGCCATGTTGTCAAAGATGTTGATGGGAAAAATGGGCAGAGTTGGAGGAAAAATATAACGAAAACCAACCAAAGCAGAATTTTAAAAGATGAGACGAACCGACACTAGTCTCCCTACAACAGATGCTTCAATCTGTTCATAGTAGGAGGCCTGGGTGGAGGAGGCAAGGGATTCGAAAAGGAGCCTCGTCCTCTACTTCCATTTTCTTTCTTCAGAATGTGACCCTATACATGCTCTTCGCAATCTAATTTTGAATCAAACAACTTATTGAATTTAAACCTAATTCGATTTGAGAAAATACAATCCGATTTCATCAGATTAATTTGATTTGATCTTAGGCTCAATGTATTTGTAGAAAAATTTATTGTTGCACATTCAAACATTCAAAGACATTAACGAGTCTCCTAAATGCGTCGTTCGTCCATGCAAAAGTGCTCCGACTTCATCATTTTGACCGTCATCTGCCTACCGAACTCCAAGTCCACCTATATCGAATTTAATCTGATGGTGACCAAAAATAGTCAACCATTCCTGTTTAACGACAATCAACCAGTTGTTTGACGGTGTGAGACAGTTTCAGGTTGAAACCTCAAAACTATGTATAGCCTATCGGCTAATAAAAAATGCTGAATTGGAATCTTAAGAAAAAGGCCAATAAACAATGCATATTTTGTTTATTGAAAAATATATATTATATTTAAAAAATTGGAAGCTAAAAGTGAATATTTTTCATAAGTTTTTTTTGCACTTTTTAACTATAAATATTGAATTTAAATTGAACTACTAATAAATAAAATCATGAATTTAGAGATATCTAATATCTTTAGATGAGTTTTTATTTTTATTTTTTAGATCTCAATCAAAATTTTGGAATTTTTTCCCAGCTGATTTGATATACTACCAATCCTAATTTTAAATATGTAAGTTATCCTTTTTCCTATTAAATACATTATATCAAAATTTATGTCTTATTAATATTATGTAGTGGTATTTTTTTGAATAAATTGCACAACTAAGTCTCAGTAAAATGTATAAGGGATTTGTATTACAATGGTTGATGTAGGGGTATTACTGTTCTCTTGGGTGCTTGGTTCAATGTTGATTTTTTTTGTTCTAAGTGTTCAAAAGCCAAGCCAAATCTAGCATCACATAGCTTCATCTCTTTCAGATTTGATAGTCGTATTTCAGTAAAATGTTTTGTTTTTGAATTGTTTGCTGAAATTTGATTCACCTATTAGTTATATCATCTTGATTTTCAATGGGCACGAGATCTTTTATCATCCCTTACTTTGTATACGAGATTGAAGTGAGAAATCAAATATGAAAATTCTATTTATTTTTCAAATAAACATAGAGAAGACCAAGTTGCAAGTCATAGCCATTCTATGTAATGTCCCCTCCTTGCCTCAGAGCAGTGGAGTTGTCAATTAGCCTATTCCAAAGTTTTTGTAGGCTAAGTGAAGTTGGTAAGGGAACTCAGAGCCAATTTCTTTTTGTGGAAGTTTTTAGTGTTTCAGGTAGGACTTTCCATTTTTAACAGGGGCCAATTCCATCACTTACTATTTGTAGTAAGTCGCATTGCTAATTAGTTTTTATGCCAGTTTGGGTTTCTAGTGTATTTACAATTTTTAGCAGTTGCTAAAAATAGTAAGTCTATTTTTGATAGCTGGTCCTAATTAGGCTACATCAGTAGTGTCCTTTCCAATTTGGGCATTGGTTTTGCTAAGGTATGATTTATTCAATATTTATATTCCTCACTTAAGACGTTTTTATAAAGTTACTTTATACTTAAGTTGAGGGGTCAAAGGGTCATTAAAAAAGCATTTGGGCACCTAGTTCAATAACTTAAGTTGTTTTTAAAGCAACAAAAGCAATTCTGATGGCTGATTAGTGCGACGCCCAAGGGAGACATAAGGGGAGTTAAAATATTTTATTAAAAATAAGCAAATGAGAGAAGGGTGTAGCTTTTTGGAGGGAAAGTTATTTTCAAACTTGGTTGCCCTAATTCCTCCTTAACTCTTTATAACCTCATTTTGGGCCTCATTTGGGTATCTCTCAGTTGGCTACATAACAAGATGTTGTTGGATTTTCTCCAAAGGTCTATTGTTGCGTGTTGAGGACGAAAACCCTCTTCATTTTGGAACTGGTTTCGGTGGTGAGAGACCCACCTTAGCTGGGTTTGGTGTGATTCCACTCAAGGGTCACCTTGTGCTTCATAGATTTTTGATTTCTCAGCGGTCTATGTAAGAAACGATGAAAATATTTTAATATTTTTGAGATGATGTTTTGGGTTTTTGGTGTGTTGAAGTTTGGTTCTTTGGGATTTGGTTTGGCATTGTTTTTCAAGGTAGTTTTCAGAGGTTTTGAAGTTATTTCAGAGTTTTCTAGACTCCATTTCCAAGACATGATTTGGTAAAACAATCATAACTCTTTTTTGGCACATGATATCATTCTGGGTGTTATTTCTTTGGAAGCTCCTCTCCTAGGCGCCTCCTTTCATATATTCATTTGAATTTATTGAAAAGGCATGATTTTATAGAGCAGATCACCCAGCCTAGGAGGGCCGCCTCTATGGTGGTTTATGGTGTTATTTATGAGCATTCTGACTTGCTATTGTATAGGTTTGTTTTTACTCAAAATCATGATTGGTTGAGTAGCATATTGTATTGTGTTTCAAGGGTTTTTGATGGCTTTCAAGTTGGTGTTTAATGGTTGCAAATATGGAGCTAATTAACTGTTGTTTGAACACTTATTCCGGGTCTGATCTGAATATTACTAAGTCTAATTTCTTGTATGAAAATTTTGATTTTCTGATATGATGTTAAGTAATATATTTTGAAAGTTCTACCATTTGCAAGTAAGTTCTTTCTATATTTCCTACTTTATGTCATCTATGTCATGTATGCATGAAACAATGAATGACATATGAAAACAATTAAAAAACATTAGAAAAAACATTCCAATCAACAAACAAAAAACAAAAAAAATCAAGGGCAGTCATTACATTCTAACACCAATGCTATCATCAGTAATTCAAGTTTATATCGTTAAAGAATATCTTTTGTATTGTGTATGCCATTATGAAATTGGTAGGATACATTGGTACCAGAAAGGTAAAATAGAGTTTCCTCATGCTGGCTCTAACTTATCATCTTTGGCTTTTTATTGGAAACTCTTTTATAATCAAATTAACAAAACAAAAATGATAAGAGTACATAGAAGGTTTATAATAGAAAATGGTTGGTTGGTATATGCAATTTAAATTTTATAAATTTAAAATATAAATAATATTAAGCATAAGTAGTTGTGTTAGGGTTGTAGTGGAGGATTGTCATATCAAAGCATAATCCATTTAGAGTGTTCATTAGATAGATCCAAAGCTTGCAACCCACCTTGATTAACTAAAAGATTTTGCACAAACATGGGGATCAACATGTTCCAACTAGGCACTAGATTCATAATGGTGGCATATTCAAGATATGTGGACCCATAACCAACAATAGATTCATCACCATGACATCTTGTTGAGAGCTAAAATCTTTTCCACAAGGGGAAGCCTACCATCTTTGTTGCAAAGGCAACGAGAAATGACTTCGGCTACAAAAGTGAATTTGTTTATGAGTAGTGAGAGGAAGAGTGGTATTAAAAATTCCATGGGAACTTGGCTCATAGTGCTTGGAGTGCTCCCTCATTGGTTGAGCGAAACCCACAAGTGTTGAAACTCAATCACCACCATCTTGGCTTAGGCTTCAATCTTAAAGTAAACAAAATAAACCATATTCATTATCTTAATCAAAGAGAAAAATAACCAATAATATTAATAGAAAAAAAAGGATTTTCTAGACTTTTGAATTTGAAAAAGAGATCTAAAACAATCAAGTCTAGTAATACAAGCAAACCAAGGAGTCATACCCCCAAAGATGACAACTCTCTAGGAGAAAATTTTAAGATGGAAAAATGCAAACAATCTATGGATCCACTTCCAAGTTGATTGAGCATGAGGGTAGGTCCAAAAGAGATGCTTAAAGGTCTCAATTATGCAACATGCAAGAAATTTTGGCTAAAATTTCCCAAGATGCACTAGTTAGGCTCAAGCATAGACTACCAAATCTCTAAAGCTTGAAAAGCCATCTGTAGTGGGAAGCATGAAGACTCTAGTGTTGATTGGGCTTCAAAAGAGCTAGAGAAAAAGGACTAAGCACTTTGTACAACATTCTAGGAATATAATTCATGAAAGTTGGATTATGATTCCATTTGATAGTTTTTCCTCCAAGAATCTAAGAGTTGGAGTCCTAGCTTGTGCATCATAACATTAGGATTGAACTTCTAAATTCTTAGGATACAAGGCAAGTTAGAACTAGCAATCTTGGAATTTTGCTACAAGGTTGGCCAATGGGTCCAATTTCTAGAAGAGTCAAGATTTTGTATGGTGTGAAACCCTTTGTGGAAAATCCGCAATGCTTCAATCCTAGGAGTCCCAACAAGAGTCGGCTTGGAAGTACTAATGATTGTTGACCACCAACATTTTTTATCATTGAAAGACAACTCATTTATAAAATTGTTGCACACACAACAATGCACTTGAATTGTGCCTTACCAAAACCCCTCAAAATTGTATTATATTTGAATGTAGACCCCCCCAGTAAGATGCAAAACAAGAATTACAAGCTTGTGTCAAGTTTGAAAGCCAAATTGTTTGTTTGTAAGTCACAAAGACTTTTACAAATATTGTAAATGAGATTTTCAAAACTTAAATTTAACTACAAATCTATAATCTTTGTGAAATTCTAATGAATTTCAATTTTTTTTTGGGTCAATTTTTGACAAATGGGATGAAAAAATTATGCCTTGTCAAAAATTGCACAAATTACATTGATTTCAAAGGTTAAAAAATAAATTAAAAAATTACAATTTCTAAAATGTCTTGATGCTACTTAGTCTGGGGTGGAAAGAGCTTTTTGATGACTCCTTTTTTAGAAGTTATCCTAAAATGAAGAAAAGGCATCCTTTACAGACTTTTAACTACTAACTGAAATTTGATGGTGATGTGAAAACTAACATCAAATGTTAACAAAAAAATGTTTAACTATAGCAAAATGTGGTTGATATAGACCAAGTCTTTGTGCCAAATGTTTAGTCTTCATGTTAAATGGAAGTGCTTGCTGTTATTGTGGAGCTGTTGAAAGACTTGGTCAATGGAAGACCATTGGAGGAGCTGGAGTCTGCTCAAATGAAGATTAATGAAGCCGTTGGAATTTGCAATGAATGCAGGTGTTGATTTGGTCGCTGGATACATGCCAAATTTTGAAGTTGATTGATTCTTGGGAAGATATGCAACGATGGAGCAGTGGACTATAGTAGGAGGCATTCGCTATATTTAATGCAAAAATATTGTCTTTAGCAGTCCCTAAAACTCAACAAACTTTATTCGCCATTTTCCTTCGTGAATGTGGAAGCTTCACATGCTGGTTAAGGGCCTGCGCGTAGGATTTGATGCTTAGGGGATGGGAAGATTGAATGCGCCCCCACCCCCTCCCACTCTAGGGCGTGAGGCCACTTACAGGTACAAAAATGCCCGAATGAAAGGGCCGTTGGACTTTGATTAGTCTCTGCTCCTTCATGTTGGTTGTAATGACCAGGTCAAAGGAAGCCGTTGGAGATGATTATATCTATTGCTCCTTCAATAATTCGCTTCTGCTTAGAACCACCACAAATAATAAAAAAAGTACTTGTACAGTGAGAATAGCCTATCTGGTTTCCACAGGTGCAATGAGAGGATTAGGAGGCCTTCATAGAATATGGAGGTGATAACTCCTTAGAGAAAAAATGAAATCCTCGAGTACAGATCACGATCCACACCTTTATCGACCGAGTTCCCAAAAATGACAACAATCCTCTGTAGTGCACAGAACAATGGACAGGCACTACGATCTCTTTGGAGTAATTCTCCTAAGTGGTAGTCACAAATGAACTAGGTAAAAATGATCAGAATCCTGCAAAAACTCAGTTGAGACCCTGAAACAAACCATAGTAGAAACCCTCCAAATAGGCCGGTAGGCCAACAAAACAAGTATTTGACCAAATTGAGTAGATGGGTAGATTGGCAGAGGGAGATTGTTTCTCTACTATTTTTTTTTAAATTTTTTTTTACAACTTTACAATGGGCAACAAAAAATTGCAAAAATTCAAAGTGACTGAAATTGATAAAGTGAAAGATATTTTTTTGTTTCCCGAACCTTCTAGATGCAATGGCGGTGTCCATTTGGCTCCACAACACTCCGTTGATAGGGCTATATGCAAGTCACTTTGATACAAGAAGAAACATGCTCTCATTACTTTGATACCATGTTGGCGAATGCCAAGATCAAGAGCTCGGAACAAGCTTCCACAAGTAAACAAAATAAACACAAGTATGTCTATCAATATAGGAATAAAGAGTGTATAATACAATGATGAAGCCTTACATATATAGGCAAGGATGAGGAGGTGAGGAGGTAGAAGTGAAACTCTGACTATCTCTCTAAAGATGGAAAACTTGTAAGTTCATTTGACAAGTGTGTGAGCAAGTGTCAATAGACGTCTCAAGTGACGAGAACACATGTCTCAATGATATGAAGTGAGAAAAAATTTAAAAATACCTAAGTAAACTTAAGCTATGAGTGTGAAAAGATCAATTCTAGAAAGGTGATTAGCTACATTAATAGTGGAGATACCTAATCTTGTAAGGAAATAAAACTATGAAATTTCATCAAGTAGGACAAAGTGGGGGTTTGGGAAACAAAGAATCAAGGGAAAGGGTACCAAGGTAAAAGGAGTTTTGGAAAGTAAAGGATTGGGAAAATACGGAAGAAAAGAATGAAATAAAGGTATGTAAAAAATGAGCAAGACTGAAATCTTTCCCAAGGTAGGAAAGTGGCCAAAACACTCCCCAAATTAAGTACATTTAGAAAGGGACATTACAAGGTGATAGACTTTTATGAGACTTTTCTCTAGTTTCGAAGCTAAAATCTATTAGGTTCTTGTTAACTATGGTAGAATATTTTAATTTAGAATAGAAAAGATGGATGTGAAGAAAAAATTCTTGGATGACAACTTGGAGGAAGAGATCTACATGACATAGCTAGAGCACTATGTTGTTAATAGCAAGGAGTCTTTGGTTTTTAGATTGGAAAAATCTTCGTATAGTCTTAAACAATCTCCTAGAATTCGATGCCAAAAAAATGATTTTTTAGGTTGGGATGGAATACCTAAGATCAAAATCACATTATTATGTTTATTATAAAATGGACAATGATATGTTTTCTTTTATCAAATTGTACATAGATGATATGTTATTTTTGGTAACAACAAGGATGTGATTTGTGACTTGGAGCTTATATTTTAGCATACTTTGACATAAATGAATTGTTGGTTTCTAAGTATATATAGGCTATGGAGAAATATAGAGTGAATATAAAGCTTAAATGGTATAGAGTAAGTTTGTGAATTTTGTATGCAACATTTTAGTATGGTAGGTAGTAGACCATTGAGTGTTCCTATTTCTATGAGAACTAAAATTTTAGTTAAGCAATGTCCTATGAGACCCAAATAGATGTAGGATATGGTGTGTCTTCCTTACACCAATGCAATTGTCAGTTTGATGAATGCCATGGTTTGTACAAGACCAAACATTGGCTAAGTAGTGGTAGTCATGAGTTGCTTTATGACTAATCCTAGACAAGATCATTGAGGTGATGAACTAATAGCGTCTTAAAATATTTGTAAGGCACCTCTTAGTGGTATTTTTTTTTTTATCATGGTGATTCCACATGCAACCCAAACTTCATGGATATTTATGGATTCATGGATTTAGATCAATTAGGAGATGCATACAATAGAAGATCCATTAGTGGACGTGTGTTCAATTTATTTAGTGGTGCTATTAGCTAGATGAGTAAGTAAAATGTTGTGTTTAATTTTTCCACTATAGTAGCTAAGTAAACAAAAGCTATTGGTTCTTATAAGGAGTTCATATGTATTATGGAGATTAAGTTCATATGTGGGGCTAAGTTAGGGAGCTATTAGAGATATTTATGACAGTTAGTGTCATATATTTGGAAAAAAAACCTTACTTTCATGGGAGGATAAAAAGCCTAGATGTAAAATGTCATTTTTATGACATGGTAGAGGATGGGAAGGTGATGCTAGATAAAGTTGACACTTTGTAGAATGTCATAAATACATTAATGAAGCTAGTCAACATAGAGATGTTTAGGTGGTGCAATAAGTTTGTGAGTTTATCAACTCATAATAGATATAATTGATAGTTTTGGTATTCCCTTTGCTCTTTTGAGGTGTTTGGTGATTAGGAGAATGATGGGAAAGGTGTCTCAGTATTGCACCCTCTTTTTAAAACAAAATTTAACTTTTAGAATACAAAACACAAAATTATAATCTTCAAGTATCTAGAGGTTCATTTTGACCCAAAAAAATGTTGAAACACACCTTAACTAGAGAAAGAAGGCTACACCAATGTGAAGCTCTTTGAGATCTTCAATTTAAAAAAATGGGCTCAATCAACTTCCCCAATCAAAATTTATTGCCTTTGAAAGTTGGGCCTCACACATTAGAAATGTAAGAACATCTATGAAATATAATAACTAGGTTGTAAGAGGGAGTTGCACTTGGTGGAAAAATTATGATATATGTTATGACATGTCATAAACATATTTGATTTGAGATAATTGAGCCAAAATGGATCATCCAAGTTGGTGAATGGACTATGATGATTTTATGACATGCAAAAAGGATTATGTTATTTTTTAGCCTATGGACTCATCTTGGGGCTTATATAATGGATTTTGACTAGGTATGTGGGTTTCACACTTTGTGTGCTTTTAGTTCATGGTTTCTTAATTACAATTTTATGGGTTTATGTATTGCTTCAACTATTTGTTGGGTACTTGAGATGGAGGTTTCATAGTGAGTTCTGAAGGTACTATTATGATACCAAAATTCATCAAGATCTCTTGTTGGTGGTACTCTAGTAAAGGTTTAGAATATTCAACTGTATTGTAACCATTAGTTACTAAATAGTACATTGAGTTATGTTGGAGTGTGGGGTTTCTATCCATAAAGGGTTTTTGTCACATAAATCACTATGTTATGGTATATTACTTTTGTGTTTATTTCCTTGTAACTAGATGATCATTTTATTTTTTTCTGCACATACCTCCTCTCATAGATTAGTGTAGGAAATTTATTCCACAACTTTACTTCCATCCTTGGCCCTCTTATTTGTCTTTTAATTCTTTGGTGTAATTTTTTATAGATTCTTGAACTTTCTTTACCTTGAATTTCCTTTGGTCTCTATTATGTGTAATATCTTGTAATGTAAATGTTTTCCTTCTACACCAAAGCTTTATGAACTTCTTTTACACATTAATGTCTATTGTCCCCACAAATTCTAACCAAAGATACCTAAAACCAATACCCAACCCATCCATATCCAAAGAATAGAAGTTTGAATGAAAAACATAGCTATTATTTGAGAGCTTCAAATCTTTAAAAAATTGGATATGCTTCCCCTCTATTTTCTTGTCCATGATTTTATTCTTGTACATGTAGTTTCTTAGCTACTTCTTTGATGAAATTATACTTTCTACTAGAGTTTATAGAAACAATAAGATTCTCTTTTTGAATGCATCTCTAAAATTGAAGGATTGAATCTTCCTTTCTTGGAGCTAACATGCATATTCTTGTATCCTATATCTTCTCTTGTTTCCCTTCCCCTTCTCCCTTCTCCTTCTTCATCTTCTTCCCCTTCTCCTTCTTTCTCTTCTTGTTCTTATTCTCTCTCTCCTTGATTAATATCATCCTTAATTTCTACTTCTTTTTCCATGTTATCCATATCATCACTAACTAGTATTTATTTTCCAACACCCATTTATCAAAAAATTCTTGTTCTAAATTATCGATAGAATGAATGCTTGTATACAATTGACAATACTATATTTTAGCTTAATGTTTCAAGTATAAACCAAATATATAGTTTCCATCCTATTTTTTTACCATAAACTCTATTGAAATTTAGCCACAACTCTAATGTATTACCAAATCCATCAAAAACCTCCATGAAAACTAAGGTTTGAAAAAAAATTCTTTCAATAAAACACCTTCTATCCATACCATTGATCAAATCATTTCATAATGTTATCAACCTCAAAATAAAAATAAAAATAATAGATCCAAATGAATTTTTATGAGCTTTCTAGAAATTTAAACAAAAAAAAATCACGATTTGTGGCTTAGAGAGCAAAATTATGAAAAAAGTCTAATATTGTAATAAGTCAATCAATATTGATGATGAAAATCTAAATTTTGGATTGTAGCTTCCATATTGGATTCTCCAACTTTATTTAAAAAATGATAAAAAAATTGGTATTCATTTGGAAGATATAGACAATTCTTCAAAATTAGGTTTCATTGTCACCTTTGCCAAAATAATAGCTTTGATACCACTTGATAAGATCCATACATACACTAATGGAAATGATATAATAAGGAAGATAGATCAAACACAACACAAGATGTTGGTGGGCTAAGATGTCCTAATATCTAATATATGTATAAATAGAATAAACCCTTTAGGTAGGGTAACACTGTACACTACTCCTTATGGAAGAAGTCACTCCATGCTATATCTTGAAGAGAACTTGACTATATTACATGCTCTTCACATATCTTTACAATGATATTCACCTTCTTTATATATAGCTCCTCCTTATAATAGAATGAAGGGAAAAACCACTAAACCCATATATGCCTTATAGTTTCCAAATATATTTCATGACCCAATATGCCTAATTTAAGGGATACACTTCACATGTTAGCATCACCATCAAGCTTGGTGAATTCTTTGTAATCTTTCACATATAAAAATGAATTTTAGTATGTTCTTAAATGCAACACCCTAAAATACAATTCAAAAATTTTCATGATTCAATTCAACACATAACGACTACTAAAAATGTGATGATATGATCCCAATTTAAAAAGTGGAAATCATTTCTACATCACATAATTGATTTGAAAAATTGAACTCGTAGAACAAAATCAATTCCTAAAAATATATCAAACTATTTATTTAAAAATTCTCCACCATACAATAAAAATTAACCGAATCAAAATAACCCTAAAATAAAGGGAAAAAGTGCAAACCCTACAAACCCCTACAAAACCGTCAAGTAAGGCTAGTTTGTAATTCATCTTGGTCGCAAACCCTAGATGTATACCGAGATCATCTGGTTGGAGCAAGCCAGTTGGCCATTGTTGCTTCAATTTACAATCTCGCTCTGCAAGGCTATATTGACATTCAACACAAATGCGTTTTAAAATCTACCAGGTTAGATTTTTTAAATTCTTGAGTTCCTTCGTGTGTTTTTCCTTAGTGTTTTTACTCGAATTTTTTGTTTTCTGCTGTAACTTTTGAATACGAAATACCCAGGAGGATCTTAAAAATAGTTTGAAGGATGCGATGAGAAATCTTTTCAATGACCTATTGGGCAGAGCAGTCTTAGACTTGCCCAACTTTACAGAGGTGGATTAATAATTGCTCAAAACTAGCATGATGTGAAATGCAGAGTGCCCACTAAGCTCGAATTTTAGCTTATTCTAGGCGACCAGGTTAAATTTTGATTATCCTAGCTATTTACCTTTACTTATTTCAGAACTATTATATTTTAATGGGTTTGGTTTCGTTGCATCTTGTCTTTTGGGGTGAGTTTGGAGTATATTTTTGAAATTTGCAAGCATGGGTCACACTGAAGTGCGTCTTACGATACTTATATCGGAACAATATGAACCCTTAATTCTAACACCAGATCTCACAATACTTATATGAGAATGTGACCCCTTGATCCTAACACCAGATCTCACAATACTTATATCAGAACAATATGACCCCTTGATCCTAACACTAGATCTCACTAGATCTCACTAGATCTCACAATACTTATATGAGATCAATATGACCCCTTAATCCTAATACTAGATCTCACCAGATGCCAGTCACAGTCAAAGGCTCCATTATTGGGGTAGAGGATTTGAACATGGGTTTTGCTCTTACGTGTGTTTCTCAATGTTGTTTTACCACAAGCAACATTATTGTTGTATTTGAAATCAAGCAAATATATGTTGTATTTTAAAAGCATAATCACCAGGAAGCTCCATTGCCACAGCCACAAACCTGTCCTGCACAAACAACCATCACCATCCCCATCCTGCCATGGCGTGACTAATTTTTTTGATGTATTCCTTAAACTTCGTCCTAGAAAAGATCATGTTTCTAATGAAAAGCATAAGTGATTAAGGTGCTATTAAGTTTCAAACATTTGGGGTGTTTATTGTAAGTCTGTTTGTTGTGACGAGGATAAATAAAAAATAGGAACTGTGATGGAGTTCAAGTTATATTTAACAATATTTTTTGGCAGACGGATTTGAAGTACATTGCATGGAGTATCAGCTGTTGCAACTACACTGCGAACATTTTCCTGCATGAGATGAATGGAATTGCAAGAAAAATGTGTTTTGTGTCTTACCTCTGTTTTGGAAATGGATGGATACTTAACTAAAATAATCTGTAACCATTTCCACTGCATTTGTTTTGCAATCCTATTTATTTTATGCAATTTATTATATTGGTGTTTTCAAGACAAGAGGTATGCTGTCCCATGTATTTGGTTATCCTATGAATTTTGAATGATTTATCCGGTTGATTCTATCTGTTAATCTGTAAGTAGTTAAAATTAACATGATACTTTTTGTGGGATGAAAACTATTGTTTGGGACTACTCTCAAGAACAACTGTTATTTAACAAAATTTTGTGGCAGATGGATGGTGTCTTGAAGTACATTGCATGGAGTATAAGCTATTGGAACTACACTGCGAACATTTCCTGCATGAGATGAATGGAATTGCAAGAAAAATGTGTTCTGTGCCGTACCTCTGTTTTGGAAATGGATGGATACTTAACTAAAATAATCTCTAACCATCTCCAACACCAGAGGTACGCCACTGCATTTATTTTGCAATCCTATTTATTTTATGCAATTTATTATATTGGTGTTTTCAAGACAAACAGGTATGCTGTCCCATGTATTTGGTTATCCTATGAAATTTAAATGATTTATCCAGTTGATTCTATCTGTTAAATCTCAGTGTTCCATAGGGATGTGTAGCCCCCCCAATCCCATGTTTCCTAGACATCCCCGTCTAGGAAACTTGGGGACTTGGGGGGGACGTACTCCCACCAGGCCGCCACCATCCCACCACCAGTGTCGCCGTCTCCAAGATGACACTAGGACTTTGAGGGTGTCCTCAAAATGTCTAGGGGACTCCTAGTTGTCTCCACGATGTAAAATTCTTATACTTATACATCTTTTTATAACTATTTTTACAAAGTACTATATATATATTGCAGCACCCTGTTGCCACCCTGCCACTGTCCCCCCGCCATCCCCAAACTTAGGCCCTTGGTTGACCCATCCCCAAAATCTGCCCCCATGTCCCTGCGCCCCCCTGTCAGTAAACTCTGTGGAACTATAATCTTTATGTAGTTAAAGTTAACTTGATACTTTTCATGGCATAAAAACTATTGTTTGGGATTGACTACTCTCGAGGACAACTGTTAAAACACAAATTCTGATATGCTGTTGTCTTTAACAGCATGCGCATCTTGCAAAAATATTGTAAATCTTTACATATGTTGTGCATATTAGTGAAAACCTGATAATCTTTCCCCATTTTTTCAAAGGACATAGCTAAGCTATGAAAACACGCTTCTGGAAAAACTCTGTAGCAAATTTAAAATCAACATTTCGGATTGTATTTTATATTCCATCATCAAATATGTTGCCAGTTCGTCCCTCAGAGGCCAGCAGAGGTCCTAGACAGAGATCCAGTTCTTTGGTGCTGCTGGGAAACCACATTGGGGCGGTGTGAGGTCAGTGGATTTGTCCTGGATGAACCCAGAACAAGTCTGAATATTTCCAACTGAACATAAACAGAGGACAAACCCAGATCAAATCCGAGCAATTCCAACCGAATGTAGACAGAACCTGCAGTTTTTTGGACTTTTTTTACAACATTTGATTTTTTAAAATTATTTGTCATTTTGTGGAATCATGGATGGTGACAATGGCCTCTGCTAGACTCATGCTCTCAGGAAACTCCACCAGTTCTGGGTTCCCCACCCATCACGTCTCCAAACATGGTTGAAAAACACCGCTGCCATCAATTGATTGATCTGTTCCGCCATTCTATTTGACTGTATTGAATCTCTCTCGACTTGTTATAAAAGCAAATGGGAAAATATGATTAGAAGAACAGAAGACAAAGATCTATCCATGTAAAAAATCAGTCAATGTAGTGTGTTGTTCCGGCATTCGCTGTGAAATAAATGCCTAGTGTTGCCTCTATTCTTATCTTATTTTTCGGAGCCTATCATTTATTAAATTTTGTAGGATGTTAAAAAAGTTTTTTCAATAAATATTTAATAATACGAATGTAACTATTTAAAGGAATATTTAGGGAATAAGTGTATTTATTTATTAAGAAATGATTTTTACAGTTTATGTTTTAAGATATAATGGGGAATTTGGAGAATGAAGGTGATAAAAAGTGATATTTGATCATTGGAAGAAAAAACATGAATAAAATATGGATTAGAGCTCTGTATATAAACTCTTCTGATGAAAACAATATGATTTCATTAGAATAATTTATAACAGGAGCTCTAGTTCACAATAAAGATTGATTTAATAGTTTCTCCACAATTTCTATATAATTTATTTTCATCATTTCTTGGGCTATGGAATCCTGGAGTCTCTAATATGCTAAGCTTTTGAACTTGGCATTATAAAGGTTGTTTGTATAATCATGTATACACAATATCATGTGTATGAATTATTTTTAAACTAGAAATTTCAATTATTTTCTAATTTAAGTTGAAGAAATTAGAAAGATGCATGTTGTGGAAGCAAGTTTCTATGAAATAAACATTTAAGCATGCCAGTAAGAATCAAGGATTTGTAACCTGGCTAATAAAATTATTTTAGGGTTAAATTTTATAAATCAGAGCTTACCGTGTGCATGATAAGACGAGAGGATGAAGTATTATTGAAGCGTGTGATGTAAATTAAGTAGAATCATGAGAGGAGATTGAATAAAGTAATGTTAGTTCATCGAAGTTGGGTCATATTCTCTTATTATTATATTTAAATCTGTTGAATTTATGTTATATTTAATATGAACTCTCTGCAGTATTAGTAGATATAATCCTGCTTATTTTTTAAGCAGATTTGAAGAGTTGTGTATATTCACCTCTTCTCACAAAGTAGAGTTTTCTTTTCATTACACAGTTTAGACGGATGCCAATTTGGCAAATGAGACATCTCTTGTGTCGCCACATGAAGCTGGTTAATGGTACCAGATTTGTGTACTTGTATTTGTGTAGTTGCAGTTTAGATCTTATCAGTACAATATTAGCAAAAAACAGCTTTTAAAAACCATGGTGAGGATTTGCCCAATGAAAGCAAGTTAGTTGGAGCTAGGGCCAGGAATTTGAACTAGAAAGTGAAGGTGGTGTTTACACATCAGGAGGCTGATCTTTATAGCGTTAAATGAACTGTACTTTGTTGCTCCACCTTGCAGGTCTTGTTATTTTGCGGGGATGTTTAATTATTTATAACTTGATATGTACTTTTAGGATCATGTACATGTTACTATGATTTTTAAATATTGTTAAATATATTTCTTAATGCTTATTATTTGGTTATTTATAATTTACTCGGTGCCAATAATTTTCGATTTACACGAAGTATTAGAAAAATGCATGTTGAACAAGGTTTTATCACTGCCTCCGAGGTACTTTAAACAAAATTCTTGGGTTTTGGTTTATAACAAACAGTCTGGGTATTCCCATTTCATCTGTATTTGCATATTGTCTGCGAAGGATACCCAGGGTTTTAAGATTATTAAGTAATATTTTTATATTTCTCTTATTCTATTCTCTTTTTCCTTTCGACAATTTTCAAAATCCACAAACAGAAAGGCATTTATCATGAACATGGATTTTCGGAGGATGAGTTTGAATGTGTTCGAGAGGAAACTCAATTAGAAGATTTTGTGTAAAGTCTGCAGATGATTTATATTTTGCTCTGCATATTTATATTTGTAAGTGCACTTGATGTGTTAATTGAGTGTATGAGTAGGTTTAAATTAACAGTGGTTTATCTGGAATTTGTGGTTTGTTTATTTTTATAACCCATTTTAACTCTGTTCGAAGTGAAAAATATGAATTAAATTAGTTATCCTTATTTAAATTGTTCATGATTAAGGACCCTTGTTATGTTAAACCAGTGAAGTGTTCAATTTTTTTTTTTCTTCATATTTTTAATTTTGTGTAGACAATTATTTGCGATGAGTAGAATTAATTTAATAGTTAAGTGGAATGATAAATTGCACTTGGAAATATTAAGGGGTTGTTTGGATTCTTTATGGTGAAATTTACAATGGTTAGGAAAAATGACTTTTATATCTTATATGCAAGAATGACTTTGGGTTTGCACATGTATGAAATGAAAATTGTTAATAGGCTTGTTATAAAACTAAAATATGATATGTATGGCAAGTTTAAAGGCCACTTTCAGGTATTTTGTGTGAATAAACATCATTAATTTTGAAGGAGTATGATAGAATGAAAGAGTTAAAATATTTGATTATTCCTTTTTTTAATGTATTTATACTAATTTTTTAAACATACTTATTTTGCTATTGTGGAGAAAAGGTTAGTTGAAGGAGTTCCATTTTTGTTTGCTTGGGTTGCTTGTTTGGAGAGGAAAGAGTGGTTTTCTTGAATTTTTAAAGTTCATAATTTTGTTGTGAATTTAGGAAGAATATGCATGTTTTTATGAGTACTACAATTAAAATTTTGAGATTTTTTAGTTTGGAGTTTAAATGTCAAGGACATGCAAAATAATGCTTGTTACATTCTTTATGTGAAATAAAAGGGAGGATCTATTCTTTTGTTTTATGTGAATTAAATGGAGGACTCATTATACTCAATTTTAATTGTGAGAATTAAAATTGTAAAATTAAGCCTTCCAAGTTTTTGCAAGATTTCCATAAAATTTATATGATTGTAAGAGAGAAATCTTCATGCTATTTTTTATTTTGATACGTAAGAATAAGATTGTATTAATTTTCAAAGAAGTTACAATGGTTCTGCTATGCAGATTATCAAAAATCAAACTCTTTGCAGGAACTCAAAAACAACACCCAATCATATCTACTACCAGAGTTTACAATGAAGTTACACACCCACAAATGCCAACTTTACATTACTGCACCATCCCAACACCATATGTGCATAACATGGATGGTTTAACCAACCAACCAAAACAAGCTAGATTATATAACAAAGTTCTAGTAGCAATTGCCTAATGGGAACCAACAGTAGAATTGACATTTGAATTTGCTTGGGAATACAATTTATTGCTGAGTTCCTCAATTTTGAGAGCATTTTTCTTTTTCTACTCTGTAGACACGTGAAATTAACATTGTGCACTTAAATAGCATCACATTCATAAATCAAATTCACACTCGTCCATTCATCAGGTTAAATTAGGTTCATTTAATTCAATCTCCTAATGTCATTCACTTAAATTGAATAAATTAACTTTACTTAATTTAAGCCTATCATTATCCCCCTTAGCTAAATAAATCAAATATTTATTTAACTAAATCTTTATCACCTTTCATCTCCCTTTGATTTAATTTAAATCCCTAAATCTAAGTCAAATGGGTCAAAGCATCTAACATCATCTTAATTAATCTAATCCATGATTAAATGCTAATCCTAATTACTTGTATTCTCTAGATTTTGCCACTTGCACATGAAATTGCATTTAATTGATTTATCAGAATCTTTATTTACTTTCGACTTGGCATAAAGGGAGAATATTCTCCAAGTTTGAATCTCCCCCCAATTTGACATGTACATCCAACAAAACATTTATGAGGCCTTACATGTCTCTTACATGTCTCTTGCACAAGGTCAAACTCAACATTTAACTCTCAAATTCAAATTTGAATCTCCCAATCTTTGACACATTGATCAAAATGTGTGCATTCCTCAACCTATCACAAGTTGACAAATGGCCTCTTCTCATTGGTGGATCTTTAGTCCCACATCCTCCACGCTTGGCATTCTTTTATCCCTTTGGGCCATAAATAGAGGTCTTCTCTATTGTTTTAATCCTCCACAATCTTAGCATTTCATCTCCACAACTTCATCCAAAAAGCTTATGCAAAGTCACTCTCCTCACATTGAGAGCTGATTTTGTCCATCTTACTCCATCTCCAAGACATTTTATCATAAAGCTTATTAAGGATTGGGAAATGGCTTCTTTCCATAGAAGCACCAATCCACTATGAGATAGGATTTATTTCGTGTTTTATATGCTTTAGTTTATCTTGTAATTTGCTTGCATTTTAAAGCATGATTTATTATTTCATAGGAATCTTGGGTTTGCTTGTTTTGGAATTGACTAATAGCTAACTATGGTCATTGTTTGAATTACGGCAGATTTAAGGTTCACATTTTGGCGCCCACCGTGTTAGTTTTTTTTTTCTTCTCACTTCTCTACTTTCTGTGTATTTGCAATTTGCATCATGTGAGAAGGTTTGCAGGGAATGTACGTTTTGAGTATAGGTTATTTGCAAGGGCAAATACAATGTCGAAGGGGCTGTCTTTTCAAATAGACTGCTCACTTTAAAGCACTCAATCCGATGCTTGATCTAATCGCTTTACTCCCTTGCTTTTATCGATGTTACTGTTAGTCACCACCATTTCATTGCTTTATTTCAATTGCTCAAAATATATGGCTTTAATTTGTGTCTATCAGTCTGAGATGATATGGCTTTAAATCCCGTTGACTGCAATTTGTTCATGGTTGATCATTGTTTATATTACATGTTTGTTTTGTGTATCAAGGAGACACTGCTTCTAATCATGTATCATCGTTTAAGCCTTCGTCTTACAAGCTTGACATAGCACGACCTTGTAGCATAATACTTCAATTTCATTTCACATATTAAAGGCATTCAATTTTGTTAATCAAATTACTCATGGGTAGGTAGCGAATCTAATTAATCACTCTCTCAGCTGCAACTGTCTATTCATATCATTCAGGCCTCCTTGCCACTTCAACTCACGGTTATCATCAGAGTTTATTTATTTAATGGTCAAAGGCACTAACAACTCCTGTGCGCCATTACTTGAGAGCACATTTCTCAGAGGGCAGAGGGCATTCTGTCAAACAGTTCGCGTACCCTCTCTATGCTTCCACTTTCTTCCCTATTTTATACATCTAACAAATTGTGTAACCACTTTCTTTGCTGTTTTATGCTTCCACTTCTAGTAGATGATTTCTTTTTGCCAGTGTGGCATTTCAAACATCCAAACATGGATTAAGGCACACTTGAATCTGCCTAAGATATGCCAATTATGATGCCTCTAATTACTCCTACTGCTCCAAAAGCATCATAAGAGGAGATATATCTTTTTGTTTGCTGATTACTCCTACAGATATCCTACTGCTCCATCCCAATAAGCAAAACAAAAAAAAAGGAGAGTTAAGGCATATACATTGCAGTCTTGGCGTAAATCCTGAGCATACTCCCTATTGTTGTTCATTGATCCAATTGCATTTTCCTTAAACAGAGGATGTAGCTTTTTGATTAAGATTTTGTAATGCCTGTAGCATACCTTTTGACTAACTTTAAATCTTTTCTTTAATGAACAACCCACTTGTACTTTGGAATACTTGCAGCGTAGCTTTTTACCATGTTCTCTGGACTATTCACTTTGCAGTGAGGCTTCTTTTCTTTTTGATAGTGGAGGAGATACTAAAGCCTATGCCCATAAATAGATACATCCTAGAGCCCAAGTACACAATAGCAACATCATTGTTTAATGAACAACTCCATCGATTTGCATATTGACGCAATGCCCTCATATGGCTCCCACATGAGCTGATCGCTGGTAAAAGTGGTTGAATGTTTGATAAATGATAAATGGTTGAAGATAAATGTTTTCTTTTTCCATGGCGCACTAGTGATAAATGCTACCTGAATAAATAAGTATCCTACGTATCTGCTACTACTCATTTGAGAGCTATGGTGGGTGATGGCGTAGGATTGTTTGGAGAAGAGTTAATGGGACCAACACCAAAAAAAAAAAATATACAAAATTTTATAGTAGCCGCCAGTCATGCCAACAATAAAATATCGATCTGTTGATTGTAAAACATTATGATATATTTTTGGAGCCTTTTTTGATCTTTCTTCATTCAACATAAGTTAACATTCTTGTGCTCCTTCATAGGAAACTTCAGGTGAAAGGTTCGAACCCAGGCAACGTTGGAAATGCTAGATCTGCTTGCTGTGTTCAACTTATATCTGCCTGCTGCATTCGACTTATATCGATTTGAAGTGGTTTTAAACTTTTTACTGACAAAATCAAGTTGGGTCTAATATTTTTTGTTTTACTCTTGCAATATATCAAGTTTTCCGATATCGACTGGTCTATACTGTGGAAACATTATTACTTATCGAGCCTCCTCAGCATGGTTTCCCAGTAGAAATGACATTGAAGGCATGGTAGCAAAAAGTGATGGGAATATGTGATTTGATTGCTAATTAAATGCACCATTAAATATGAGTCGATGGAAATAAGAGCTGGCATTAGTTGGATGTTTTTAAAGCCTTTTCAACAAATATGTTCCATGCATTTGGACTGATCTTGCACGTCACTACCAGAGGTTCCTTCAATATGCCATATTGCTTGCTACAGACGCTACCATGATGACGCTCCATAAACACAGTCAACAAACCATAAAAGCGAGGATTTGAATAAGACTTGGGATTTGAACTATTAGCGAACACTTTAGAATGCTTTTAGAGTTATTTATTTTGAAAAAGACTTCAGATTTGATAGCTACTCATAAAGGCGAAGTGTCCTTTCTTGTATTTATTTATGATGGATATTTGAACTAAAGTTTGATTGATTTTCCCTCTTAGATCCATCTCTCACTTTTGCATTGGTTTTGTGATTAATTTAAGAGGAAGAAAGTGCTACATTTTATAATCTTTATGATCCGTTGTTAGTAAAGTTTGAAGTTAAAGATTATTTGGGTATAAAAGCTAGATGGGCAAGGACTTTGGAAAGTGGGATTCGTATTAATGCTCCATTTCTTAGTTGCAAATCATCTCTATTTTAATTTTTTTTTTATTGTTTGAAGTTAATCATTAAAACAATTTCTAATACCTTGATTCTTGTGTGATTTTGTTTCTTGCTAGGGGTAAAGGAAGGAAAAGCGAGGAGGAGGAATTTCGTTCGTGCAAGGGATTTGCAACATTGAAAGATAAGAGGCGATCTTGAACAAATCTTGGAGGCAAAGAGGATTGAAGCCTTAAAACTCGAAATCAAAAGCATTTTTGAATGCTTAAGACTTTCGTTATACACTTTAGTTTTCTGTTTTGAACCAACTTAATTTTTGGATTTTAAAAAGAACAACTCTTGAAAGCTTTCATTTTTTTTGCGACAAGGAACTTAAAAAAAACTTAGTCAAACTCACTAGTTTTACAATTTCGGATTAACAAATTAAACAATCAAATCTTCATCTTTCCTTTGGTGCTTAAAACAAATCAAATCATTGCTTTGAAGGATAAAATGAATGTGTATCTTTATTGTTTTGTAATTATTTACACAAAGTAATATCATCAAAAGACGTATGCGCTTCTCTCGCACCTCACGGCGATCTTGAGAATCAAAAGGCTTTTGGTGACATTAAATTGTGTAAGTAATTACCCACACACTTCATTTTGGGTTTAAAATTGAACAAAACACTTTGCGAGTGTGAGTAAACCTATTGCATATGTTATCCCTTTGTTTCTAAATGAAGGTTGATCGAACTATGAATATGTTTACTCGCTTTTGTCTATCTTAGAGGGCCTGCCTTGGGGAAAAAATACTCACCCAAGGGAACGACTCAACCAGTAACACTCTAAAGCAAAGAGTATTTCCAACCGGGATATAAATGTGGGTATTGGAGTAAACACCAGTATCACGTGGTTGGCTCCGACGAGATGGATCTGAAAAGGGACTCTCGCCGTATGGGTCAATCTCCACGAACAAAAAGTCTGAACTAAAACCCTTGTTTGTAGCAACCAACTAGTCCATCCAACGAGTTTATCAAAGTGGTGCATTGGAACTTAGATTCCAAGAAGTTACTTGCCATGTTCAATCTTGGTTAAAATATAGAGGTTAAGACTTCATTCTTAACATACCTTTATATTTTTTCCTTGGTTGCATGTAAAATCATCTCTTCTACTACGAAGGGCATGAGGCAAGCCCACCAAGAAAAATGTACCAATTGAGTTAGGATGTTATATTGCTTGTGAGTCAGTTTGAAAACACAGTGTTTTGATCAAAAACATTAGAAAACCAACATTCAACATGAGCATCAAATATCAAACCCTTTAGGAGAAGCAAATATCCTTGAACAAATTCACATGTTATTGCTTTCCCTTGAGATTCATATCCTTAGAGGCTTCTAAACATTTGGATTTCATCTCAATTTTCTCCTACTAAAGTCAACTTTAGGTAACCTTTGTCTTGATTTCCTTGATTTCCACATAATGCACTTTCTGGGATGAAAGAAAATTGGGACATTGGACATTCAGTTTGAAAGCTAATCAAGAAATGTTTGTGGTAAAAAGAATCCATTAAGCAAAGATTGAATCAATTGGACCCCACACATGTGCTTGGCATATTTTGGTCATATGGTTTGCTCTTTTGGTCATATGGTTTGCATGCAAACATTGGTCTTTTGATTTTGAATTACTCTTAGAGAAAGGCATGTTCTTCACTATCTTGGTCTCGTAAACAAGTCCTTCGTAGGTTCATTTAGATCAAATCAAACACTTCATCCAAATTCCAAACATTTATCATCTCCATCTCATAAACAACTTTAGAGCTTTGAAAACATCATTCTAGACTTGGGTAAATAATTAAAATCAAAATCACCTTGTTTATTTAGGTGTATGGGAATGCATCATTTCTCATACCTCTAGTTCAATTAGCACCCCTTTGAACAAGTTCATCCTGAGATAACATCTAACATCTTAGGGTTTACAAGTTCATTATCCAAATCCAGTCAAACCAAACAAAATCAAGCCCTAAGTCTAGCATTGATCCAAAGTTCCTAAACGTTTAACCCCTTTCATCCTTCATCTCATCATTGGTCCTAAATCCCTTAGAGGTCAACAAGGTCATAACACAAGAAGAACATGGAATATAAACTTGATCCACACATCGTGAGTAATCCAAATCAACTGAACTTTCAAAGCCTTACAATGCCGATTGATTATCAACACTCACATTTATACAATCCATACAAGGGATCGTTCTCTCCTACAAACACCAAAAGTACAAATGTGAGTATGCCCAATCTAAATCTTGGAACACATTTTCCGATGGTAGATTTAAATCCAAGACCAACATTACAAATCTATCAACCAAATACTCAATGCATGAGTCTTCAACAAAACAACATTATCCCTCCGAATCCATACATGCCAAAAGTGAATATACCAAGTACAAGATTACCAAATATGAACATTTTGAATCCAAACTTGGAAAAATTTGGGATAGATATGTTTGCGAATCACACAAATGTTGCTCAAAGTCCAAACAAGATGTTAAGGACTCCAAGACAAGGTGACACCATGCAAAATCAAAGTTACCTAAATCAAGACAATATTCAATTTCAACCTATAATGCCAAATCTGAACATCATCCCAAATCATAACATTGTCCAAAATCAATTTGTCCATGATCCCATTCAAAAACCACAAGTATGCATCCCAAATCTACTTGAACAAAAACCAAATCAACTATATCAAGGGAGTCAAGATCGAAATCAAGATCAAATTTGGCGAGATCAAATTGCTATACTTACCAAAATAGTCGAGTTATTGCGCCAAGAGACATCTCCACCACCATTACCCATATCAACATCATTCCTTGGTTTAGGGCTTCCCCCTTTACCTAGCACCAATCACTCCATCCAAATCAATCCACCTAACACCAATCAAGCCATCACATCAAATACTTTGAATATACCATCGACATCGCACCAACAGATGGTATCTAATCAAATGACAACATCAATCCTGACAAATCAAAATATGGTCTCCCAAAGACCTATCACCTCGGTCATTCCGACCATTCCTATCACCTCGATCAATCCTATCATATCTGAAACCCCCACGATCACTCCAAACGTATCTCAATGACTTGTCACTACATCCAGCACAATTCCAAATCCACCACCACTACCACCAAAACCAAACGCAGTAAGACAATATAACATTGCGCTAAAAGCTCACCAGGCCTACCAAAAGGCCATCCAGCAATATCTAGCCACGCAACAAGCAACACAAGCTCAACAAGTGCAACAAGCCTCTCAAGCTACCCAAGCCTCTCAAGCTACCCACCAAACACAAGCACAAACAGGAAAAATGATAACTATTGGGGATAACGATGAACATTCAACCACTGGTGATAGCATTGACAATCTCCCCACCACAATTGCTGAAAGCAATAATCAAGATCTATTCATCAAAGAGCACATTGAAAATGTTTCTATCTCGTCTGAAGATCAAATCAACATAGGTCAAGAGTCACTTTTCAATCATGATCAAAATCCACAAACAAAACCCAACAGTGATCCAATTCAAGAAATGTCAACATCACTTGACCCTATGGTTGAAGACATTCACAATCTCTCAGCCACAATTGTTCAAGATCTCTCAATTAAGGAGCATATTGAAGATGTGTCTACCCCCTTGGATGATCAACTCACCATACATCAAGAGCCACTTTTTAGTGATCTATTTCAAGGAGTGTTAGGATTATTTGATCCTATTGACATAATGCACGATTCATTGACCAATGATCATGACGAAAATGTCTCTACATCACCTGATGAGTTAGAGGACATATCTCAAGAATTTATTCCAAAGCAAGATCAAAATCTTCCACTAAGGTTTAGCAATGGTCATTTCCAAGACATGTTGAGCCCCTTTGACCTCATGGTTACAGATACTGAAGGAACCCTGAAATCGACACTTGAAGATATTGAACTACTTACCATGTCTAATGATGACATCCAAGAACCCTTTATAAGCAACCCATCCTTTGAAATTGACCCATGTCAAGAACTTGATCCAAAGCATGTCAAAAACAATTTTGAAATTAATCAAGATCAAGAATTTGTATCTCCAAGATACTACAATGATCTAATAGACAGTCTCCTATCTATACAAGATGTCACAAATGATGATCATATCCACATAGTACATACTCCATCTACCTATGAGATGCTTTCTTTGGATGAACATGTAGATGATCTTCCTTCAGAACATGATTCTTTTACTCTGACATTATGACACAAAAAGAGCGGGTTATCGATTCCTACAATCAGACTGAGTTGTCAAAATCAGGATTGGATATATCCAAAATTCAAACTAAGGACATCATGAATAAAGATATACATAAGTATCCACTCAAGGAAGAATGTTAGATAGAACAAGATATTTTAGAGTTAGTAAAGCAACAAATTGAAATAACATCATCTGCAGTGGTCATTTATCAGAGAATGCATTCTAAACAAGAGCTCTTGGAACAAGCGGAATCAAAGTATGAAGGTACTACTACCACCATACTGGGGGAAAATTCGTCTCAAGCAAACGCCAACATAGGGAGTACGAAGAGTCCTTGTGATGAAACTAGTGTCAATACTACAACCAGTCATATCATGAATCTTCTTCCACCCATCACCCCATCCATGAATTGGGACCAACTTCGAAAGAAAGATTTGAATCAAAGCACAATGAATGTTATAAAAAAAGAAGAAGCTGAGAAGCATAATGGAAAAATCAAATACATATGGATACCAAAAAATACAAAGAAAGATTATCCCTATCAAACTCCATCAGTCAAAGAATCTATGGGGAAAAATAAAAAAGGGAAAAGTATCCATCAAGGACGTCCACAAAAGCACAAGCAGGCTTTGCAAGCGACATACAAAGTATATCAAGCAGTTGGTCCTAAGTCCATGCACACTTTGGTATCCACCCATCATTGCTCATCTTCCCAAGTTTGGAGAGTCAAATGTTCCAAACTGTCAACCAATCCATCTCTTATCCCTAAACACACTCCATCCCTGCCTCCACGCATAATATCCAATTCTCACATTGACCATGTATTGGAAACAACCCTTCATCATAAGGATTCAGAAGGCATTCTATTGCGATGCACACACAAAGACAAAGTTAACTCCGGTATTGATGAAGCAGATCAAGAATCTCAAAAGTTGCATTTAAGTGCACATATCTTGGCAAAGCAACTTCTTCAGGTAGGCTATCAATGGCACATCATGATAGAAGCACCTACATCAACACCTTGTGGTTCAACATGAGCTCAAAATCTTTCAAAAAAATTAAAAAAAATGAAAATCCAAAAAAATCAAAAAAAGGATTGAAAATAGTAAAGAGAAAAATCGTCCTCTAGTGAAAACCGCATGTGCGGCGCTTTGGGCAAGACCATGATGAAAACTTGGCAAACATGCGTCATGTGTGGAATTGAGCATCTACCTGCGCCAGTTCAGGTGAAAGCATCTCATCCCATCCATAATAAATCCAACATTCCATCCATCTCATCCATAATAAATCCAATCATCCATGAGCAATTTATCCAATCCATGTGCATATGTCTGCATCCATCATCCGAGTTATCTTGATCTTGATGAAAGTTTGGGGCACACTTTACGCTTGCTTACAATAAACATCTTGACATGGGTCGTTTTCATTGATCGTATCCTACCAAGTGTTATTTGAGCCATGAAGCATTATCCAAATGAGCATTCTTTATTTGAACACCTTATCTTATCACAAGATAATCCTTGTCATCCTTTGTGTGCTTACCATATCCATCTATCCATACATCCATCCAAGCATCCACCCATGGCATTACATACATTGCTAGACACTGGGGGCAGATATTTACATCTTGCTTCGGGAATAAATCTTGATCTATATCCTCCAACTTATGTGGTGATCCAAACATTGGCAAATGTAGAATCAAATTGGTCAAACCACTTGTGAGCAAAATTCCAAATCACTAGCCCATGGCATAATTTGATGAGAAGACATTCCTTATCAATCTTCATCTTTCAATTGAACATCAATCCAAGTAATCACTATCAGTTGCATCTAAGTTGCACTTCAAATGTCACATCAAATCATTCAAAACAATTTTGTTCCAAATCAAGCTTCAAAATCCTGATCAATCAAATCCAATCAACCCATCATCATCTCGGGATATCATTCCCAATCATTGTGTTGCTTAACACTATCCTTGCATTGTTGTGCATCCTCAACAATGTTATCGTCATCAATCTCGATCAATCAAATCCTTGCATTGTTGTGTATCCTCAACAATGTTATCATCATCATCAATCCATCGATTTGATTAGTCAACCTTAGCTTGGTTTCACCAAAATCTCAAAACAGAGCACTAATATCATCAAACATATCCATATCCAAATCGTCAAAATCATGCGAAAAATCCAAAAACATTCAAAAAACCAAGAAAATCCAAAAACATCCAAAATCACATCAAAATCCAAAAACATTCATAAAATCTCAGAAAACCCCAAAACATTTGAAAAATCAAAAATCAAAACATTTGTAAAAATTTCAAAAAACCCCAAAAACAACCTCAACATTCAAAAAATGTCAAAAACATCCAAATATTTAAAAAAATCTATCCATTTCATCTCGCTTTCACTTGAAATAATCACTCATCCATAATAAACCGATCATCACCTTCATCCTTTGGAAAAACAAACAGAAACAATCACAACAATCAGCAAAAGAAAACTTCAAACACAAAATCAAAATCGAAGCAACAAACTTTTAAACACAAAATCAAACTCTCGATCATTTTCAAACATGTCAATCAACCTTATATCAACAACCTATCAATCAACTTATCAACCCATCATCATCCTATACAATGCATTTCCTAGGATATATCGTTTCGACAATGGGCATCATTTTGGATATCACTTTGGATTCTTATCCTAACAAAACAAATCCTTTTGACTGGAGGTATGAAGAACATTGGCTTGTTTGCGTACTTGATCTTTTCTTTTGATTTATCTTATTTCCCTCATTCCAAGGACCTCTCAATGATATCCGAACAAAGGATTTAGAGAGATAGGAATGGGGCAATGATCATTATATTTTGTCTATTGTGCTTGTTGGACATTCTTGTAAAATAACTTGGTGAATACTTGCTTTGTTAGGTACGTCCTAGCAAGGTTTCCGTATGCCAAGTGTGAACAAGAATACTCCTATCTATTTGTCAAGTCAAAGTCCATCACACTAGGTACAACGCCATCCTAGTTCTTTATACCTTGATGCATCGTATCTATGTGTATTATCAAACATAAGGTAAGTAGCTCTTTTAAAATCCCAATCCTTGATAAGCAAATCATCATCATCATCATCGCCATCTCTAATAAAGTCTCGTCAGATCATGGACTTGTTGGATCCTCTTATCATCATCTCATTTCTTCTTTCTTCTCTCCGCGCTAACATAACATGACCATTGCATCCATCATGCATCCATCCTGAATCCACAAACTATCAACATTCGGCATATCATCTCACATACATAGTCATCATCATAATATAGATCTGTTAGTCTAAGCATCTCATAAATCATACACTTGCATAAAACATCTATTACATAATCATATAGGAATTCTCACATCATCATCATAACTGTCCATCTTGAACCTCTTTATCGTGAGATTGACCTTCAAATCGAATCTTTTCGCTCTCGAGGGGGCAATGTACTAGTGTACTTCTTTTTGTTGGGGCATCTGAAAAAATCATAAATTTTTTGAATTTTGATCGCGGCAAGTTTATTCTTTGAACCAACACAACAAGTACATTGCTTCAAAGAGGGGAAAAATGTAGACACGTGAAATTAACATTGTGCACTTAAATAGCATCACATTCATAAATCAAATTCACACTCGTCCATTCATCAGGTTAAATCAGGTTCATTTAATTCAATCTCCTAAGGTCATTCACTTAAATTGAATAAATTAACTTTATTTAATTTAAGCCTATCATTATCCCCCTTAGCTAAATAAATCAAATATTTATTTAACTAAATATTTATCACCTTTCATCTCCCTTTGATTTAATTTAAATCCCTAAATCTAAGTCAAATGGGTCAAAGCATCTAACATCATCTTAATTAATCTAATCCATGATTAAATGCTAATCCTAATCACTTGTATTCTCTAGATTTTGCCACTTGCACATAAAATTGCATTTAATTGATTTATCAAAATCTTTATTTACTTTCAACTTGGCATAAAGGGAGAATATTCTCCAAGTTTGAATCTCCCCCCAATTTGACATGTACATCCAACAAAGCATTTATGAGGCCTTACATGTCTCTTGCACAAGGTGAAACTCAACATTTAACTCTCAAATTCAAATTTGAATCTCCCCCTCTTTGACACATTGACCAAAATGTGCTCATTCCTCAACCTATCACAAGTTGACAAGTGGCCTCTTCTCATTGGTGGATCTTTAGTCCCACCTCCTCCATGTTTGGCATTCTTTTATCCCTTTTGGCCATAAATAGAGGTCTTCTCTATTGTTTTAATCCTCCATAATCTTAGCATTTCATCTCCACAACTTCATCCAAAAAGCTTATGCAGAGTCACTCTCCTCACATTGAGAGCTGATTTTGTCCATCTTACTCCATCTCCAAGGCATTTTATCATAAAGCTTATCAAGGATTGGGAAAGGGCTTCTTTCCACAGAAGCACCAATCCACTATGAGATAGGATTTATTTCATGTTTTATATGCCTTAGTTTATCTTGTAATTTGCTTGCATTTTAAAGCATGATTTATTATTTCATAGGAATCTTGGATTTGCTTGTTTTGGAACTGACTAATATCTAACTATGGTCATTGTTTGAATTAAGGCAGATTTAAGGTTCACATACTCTATGAATCCTTTCGTGCCCCCAAAGACATTTGTTCCATAGAGCTGAAATTTGTATGAGATCGAATCTACATATTATTGTGGACTTCCCTGTTTTGACTGGTATTCCTTTTCTTTCTCATTATTGTTTTCCATTTGTTACCACCATCCCCATCAATAAGATCAGTTGGAACTCGAGAAGGGGCTAGAGAGAGAGCACTCAGTTTCAATTGTAAGAGGGCCCATGCTAGATGTAGTGGCACCTGATGACTATTGGAATGTTTGCGTAGAAGTAATCATGGGATAGGGATTTTGAGAGGTGGCAACTATGCCACCAACACCATTAAGACAACAAGAGTCATTCTAAGAAGGCAATTTTTGATCAATGTTTAAATCTGCAGTCAATTCCTCAATCTTCCCCACATTCTTACTACTGGGTACATTATTTGGGGAACCACAATTATTGGGGGAATTTGAAATAGAATAATGCTTAGGAGAAGCATCCTTCCACCAAGAATCCTCCCACTTTTCTTGGGATTTTACATTTGGACATTCTGTTGCAATATGTCCAATTTTGTAACATCTTTCGTACCTGAAGGTTAAGCTTAAGCCTTCATAGTCCAAGGGTTGCAACTAGTTGTTCCCATTCACATTCAAAATGATTTCCATCAGAAAGGCTTTGGATGTGTCCACCTCAACCAGAATCCTCGCAAAGGTTGTGTGTATGAAGTCCCTTAAGTTGGCATCTATGCGTAAAAAGTTCCTGAGAGTATTGCCAATAGTTGCAAAATAAGATTCAAACCAATAGTTGAGAGGAAAATTTGCGAGGAAAACCCAGATCAACATATAGAAAATGATTTAGTGGTCGGATCAAAGTTGGGGTGCCACAATTTTAAAAGCAATATGTTCTCTCCCCATTGCCATGTGTAGCCGAGGATGACATTTTTGTCATGCTTGCGGTTAAAAACCACTGTGAAAAAACCCTTTGCACTAGGATAAATCTCCAAATTGTTTTTCATTAGAGCGAGCCAAGATTTTGATATCCACTCATGCAGTCTTGGAAGGCTAGTCCAAAATTGATTGAACCTACCAATTAACCCATTTTGAGAGAAAAATTCTCATTTTCACGTGGTTCCTTCACTAAAATAGCATCAAACTCTAATCCCATGGGTTTATCTAAGAAAAGAACAATCCTCATATTAACTATACCTGATCGCTTGGGTTTCAATGAGGCAACAGACCCAGATCTGGAGTTATCCGATGAAAAGCTAGGCAGAGGGGCGCCCTCAATTCGCCCAACTATCCCCCATCCATTTTTAATTGCATTTGCCAAAGAGTGTAGTCCATTAGGCTTCACATTAGAGGTCAAGGGGGATTGTGGGAAGGCATTTTCCTTGCAAAAGACACCCCCAGGCATTGCCCGAGCGACATCACCAACAAATAATTTCGTGGAGGAAATCAACAGAGTATGCACCTGCATAGGTAGGCAACCATCCCTTCCATCGATTGGGAAACACGTAGGAGAGTTTTCTTTACCATCCCACTGAACCCCCCCGCTACGAGAAGCCCTGTCAATGCGTGCAAATGATGCCCTAGTTTTTGGTAGCAGCGCCATTCAAGAGAGCTTCTCTCCAACTAATTCTTCATGATATTTATAGCTAAGGGTACATTTCTATTTTTTATTAGGCGAGTTAAAATGTTTGGGTGAAAAATTCCAAGTGATTCCATTGATTTAAAAATTTTGGATGAAATTCTTTAAGTGATTCTATTAGTAAAGGTCTTGAGAAATTTTGAAGAATTGAAAAAGTTTAAAAAGTTGAAAATCAAAATTCTTGCATTTTCTTGGGGTTTTATTTTATGAGATAGTGCATAATTAAATAATAGTGAAATGCCTTAGGTGGTAAAAATGTGTGTATTACATCCTAATTATTCCATCCTAAGAGCCATTTTTAGAATTGGTCTCTTTAGATTGTTATCAAAACAATGACAAAATTGTTGATTTGGAGTGAAACGTGAGCAATGATTCATGTGTGATCGATGTGCAATATTTAAGGAAAAAAAAAGATTTAAAAGATAATTCAATCAACATAGGAAACGACCCATTTGTCGTTGATGTGCAATGTTTAATGAAATGAAATAAATTAGTTAAAATTAAATACACATAACATTGATATGATGTTTAAAATATAAATAAAATGAATGAATCCAACATTGGGAATGATTCATGAGTGATGTTTAATGAAAAGTATTTGTAATGGGCACGGTGCCTAGCAAGAGATATATTATTGTCTTGTGTTCTTTGTTTGTGCTTTGGAATGCCAAGTGCAATGGCACTCCATTCCTTTACATGTTTTTTCTTCCTCGAATTTAATTAGATTTATTGCTAATTATGTGTTGTGTTTGTTTTTTGGTATCCATCTTTTAGTTTGGTGGGGTGGATGCTAAGATGCCAAATTGGTCTAGTGATATACATCATTATTGTTTTATACATTTGGATCTATGGAGAGTCACATCATAGATCCTTGTTGAAGCTCTTAAGTTGATAAGTTTGCATTTATGCTTCATAATTTGAACAAAGAGTGTAATTGTATGAATAATGCTTTTGTACATGTAAACAATCTTGAAACATGTCCATCCATGCATTACTTGGATGCAAGCTCAAATTTATAACAATTATTGTATTATGGGATTTGAAAGGAAATGATCATGTAATAGGGAAAATCCATTTTAGTAATGTGAATGCCACTTTTCTTCAATTTTGAAAAGCATAAAATTCTAAGATTTTATTTGATATTATGATGCTATGAATAAATGAAAACCATTGGCGTTTTTTGTATAGTATCACATTTATATAGGAGAAAGTTATGCATGGAAATGTAATTTGAGGCACTTGCTTGTAAGTTGTGATATTCATGCTTTACTTGAATGCCTTTTTCTTTCTTTCAAATGTTGGTAGATGCTTTGTAGTTTAAATCTTAGTTTTAAGGGCTAGATAAGGTGTTAGACCTATATAGTATCCTTTGATCATATTTGCAAAATGAATTTGGAACCAAATGAGACCTAATTGTTCATGTCTAGCATGTTCCTAGCTCAATTTTGCATGTTTTACCAAAACTGGTTAACATTGTTCACTAATAGCAAACATGTAGTTTTCCAATGACACACAATTGTAGTGAAAGGGGTGATATTAAGACAATTAATAATAAATGATATATTTAAAAAAAAATCCTAAACCAAAGTTGTTTCTTAGGGTTTTCCCTTTGTCTCTATTATCTTTAGTTTGATGATTTTTAGTTATTTCCATTTAATGTTATGGTTGTGTCATTTGAATGAAAATGGCTAGTCTCCTAAAAAGCTAAGGTGACGCTATGAACCTCTTAATCATTTTATCTTAGGTTGGTGCTCTAATGGTTTGTTGCTATTTTTTTTTTATCTTTTTTAATATGAGATTGCGTCTTGCCTCACACTGGAGGTTTAAACAATGCTTTGGGTTTCCCTGATTAAGAAATAGTTTCATTTCCTTCCATTCTTGCCAATTTGCAAGTGATATGTTGGTGATCATGTACTCTATTAATGCGTTAGACAAAAATTTATATTCTTGTTTGCTCATTGCGATAATGTCATCTTGAGATAGTGTTAAGTCTTCCAATTATGCCAATGTGTTGTGTCATGACATACTTGGGGTGTGGGCATGCATTGCAATACATTTGTGTTGCAATTATATCATGAAAAAAATAACTCAATCATTAATGTCTTGATATAAAATTTGGAAGCTTTACAAAGCTTATATTTTTACTTATCCATACACTAATTTAGATTGCCTCAAACTTTGGTGGCGTATCAATAACTAAGATTTATGAAATGGCATGACATATTTTATAATGAACAAGATACTTTTGGTTAAAAGTTTTGCATTTATTGCATCCTTTCTAGCTTGGGAACTATGTTAAATCCATATGGTTAATTTTTTCTCAAGAAATTTGATGGTTGTATCCAAATTGTCAGGGAAGGTGGAAAATTGAATTTTGAAATAAAAATTGATACTAGTGAGCTTACTTTCATATGAGAGTGTAGACATGTAAAATTGACCTGACACCTATCACACACCTTAAATGATATTTTCACATCATCGACATCATTATCATCGAATATCACTGCATTTCACATCAAAAAGCATAAAAAACCCTAAATTATTCTATTAATTGAATAATATAACATTATTTAATTAATTCACTTTTTCATCATTTTAGACGAATTAGATAAATTTTATTTATTTAATAAAGTCCTAAAGCCCTAATTTCCTTTATTAATTGAATAATACAACATTATTTAATTAATTCACTTTTTCATTAATTTCGACCAATTAAATAAATGTCATTTATTTAATAAAGTCCTAATCTAACTTTATTCCTCCTGATTAATTAAATAATGCCAATTATTTGATTATGTCGTTGTCATAACCCAATTTTATGGCATATTTATTATATTATGGTAAATTGAATTATTGAAGAAATTCAATAAATATTAAATGGAGATTTTGGAATTTTCAAAAATTGAATGAAAGAAGTTGATTGATGTTGACTTTGCAAACTTTTGGAAATTATTTTATATGTTACCAAGAATTGAATGTTACTGATAAATTTGCATGTGCAAGTGTGTGCAGTTGCAGGGTGACAAGTTGAAGGACACGAACACGGTTGAAGCATGATTGTTTAGCTAGATCGAATGGTAAGCCAATTGGAATCTGGGAGCACACACCACAAATGGCATGATAACTTGTATTTGAATTACTCTACATATATAAAAGAATGTAAATTCATGAGTTAAATGTTTCAGTTAATGAAAATGAATGGCTTGTAGATTAAATTGTCTACTCAAACTTTGTGTTTTGAAGAAAATGAAAGTAAGTATTGAAAATAAATTCTTTTAGTTCTGTATATGCAAGCTCAAGATGAGATTTAAAAGTTCCTTTCTTAGTTCAAATGATAGCATAATGGAACTTATAAGCCATTCCACAACAAACAACTTATACATGAATGCATATACAGGTATGTAAATAAAAATTTGAATACATACATATATATATGTATATAAATGTATATTTATACATTATTTGAATACATGGAAAATATGAATGAAATCATTATATATATATATATATATATATATATATATATACGTACACATTCAAATTCAAATTCGATAACCACTAATGTTCTAATATTGGACTGTTGAAAAATCAAATAAGATCATGAAGGACGTGGTCTGCCACGATAATAATGGCAATATTCGAATGTGTAGTGGCTAGCGGTAAGGCCATAATGCCTTCACTGGTGGCATGCAAAAAGAGGAGTGTGTTGTTATTGTTTCCGTTCTGGTATACTCAACGTAGTGGGCAAAGAAAGCTGGGGGTTCGAAGGAAAAAGCAGAAAGAGAGCTCGTGGGTGAGGGAAAAATCAAAAGGCAGATCCTCACAAAGCTCGATTTATCAGGTAAATCGATTTCTTAGAAAGAAAAATCGATTTTCCTTTATCATTTCTACTTATTTTATGAATGATAGTTTTCTATTTTATCGATTGCATCATTTTACTGTAAAAATTTATTCCCATTGAAACCACGACCTTGAGCTGAGTAGTGTGGTGTCAACCATAGTTTTTGGGTCACCTGGCTTGCGGCCAATATTATGAGTATCATTTAGAAGCCTTGCGGCTAGCTTTTACAGCTAGGCCGAGCCTTAGAATTTATTAAGTATGATTGTTCTTAATTTTTGCACCTTTGAGCTAGCCATTAGATGGTTATTCAAAATCTCTAATCTGAATAACGATATTTTTATGTTGTTTTAAAATCATGGAGGATCAACCATCGATCCCTTGAAAAGGGCATTAGCCCTGTGAATTTTTCTTATATGTATTGCATTCTTCCTATTGGTTGGGCAATATATGGCAGATAAATCAAATACTTAAATTTCATTGTTTGTATTATAAAGCCACCTCATTCCAGAAGGAAAGGTGGTGAAATCTTTGCTTAAATTCTATAAACCCAAGTAGGGTTCGATCTATGAGATCGATGGGTAGATTTCCTTGAAACTAAGATTCTTGCATGTCAAATTTTAGTGGTGAAACCAACGTTTCTTTAAGGTTGAATATGCACATGTTATTATTACTAGAAGAAGATGCACCAAACCAATATAAATGGTCAATTAAGGTGATCTGTGAATGTGTAAACTCGAAAAAGCGTGAGTTCTACTAGAACTCGAAACTTCCATGTCTTGTTATTGACTAAAATACTTGTTTAAATTTTACATCGACAAACATGACCGACTTAGATTCTTTATATTATTAAGTTGCATAGTGAATTTCAAAGATGAAAGTTGTTCAATATCTGAATATTAGACATTTTGATTGTTAGAGAAATCTCTTGGCTTTCTTGAAAGTTGACAAAAGAGAAGCTATAGATAGTATTGTTATTGACAAAACAACATTATTTATTTTCAGTTCATTGTGGAACAACCCGTTTTGTATTGAAAACAGTGAAAAATCAAATGTAATGTTGCCACTTAGTTTCAAAACAACTTGAAACAATAATAAGAAATTGCAAACAGTGTAAGTTCTGTTAGTAAAATGATATTTTCTATCATTAAATGTAACTTTTTAGTCTAAAACAGTATTGCAATGATGTAAACAATGAATAATCTTTTGTAAATGACACTTTTTTGTTGATTAAAGATATCTTTGTAGCTGAAACAACCTTGCTCATTAAACTATTTAGTTGGAACAATTTTGAATATATGTAAACAACTTGTCTTATAATTGTTTAGTTGGAAACTGTACTTGTTCTATTAAAACAATGAATGTTCATATGTAAATAGCTTGTCTTATAACTGTTTAGTAGGAAACAATACTTGTTATGTTTAAACGATGATCGTTCATATGTGAACAACAATTTTAGAATGTCACAGTTGTGAGAACACAATAACAATATGTGTGAAACTGTTAACATAAACTTGATCCGATTCTTCATTTTTGACAAGAAATGTCAATTGAAATACTATTTTATGAATGCAATATGATTTAAATGTTTTATTTCAGTATGCACAAATCTAAAACTTAAGTAGGCACATATATGTGTATGCACATAGACTTTGTCTATGTTCATACACATACTTGTGACATACCTTCTTTTGTTCTTAGTTCATTTTTAAATAAAAAATGCTTATGAAGAAAAGTATATAATAGTCATAAGAATGATACGAATGATTGATTGAATTACTCTATTTATTCACAATATATGATTTTTGTTTAAAGAGTAAATTAGAATATGATTCTTCTTTTGGAAACATCTGTGAAAGAATATTCTAAATGGAACAATGATACCTCAGTTGACTAGAGCACCTCAGGGTAGATGCTACTAGAGGGTAGATAGCTGTTATGTGATGTTTAGTAGAAAGTTACCTTTCAGGATGGATTTCAAAATGGAGTTTAGAGAGTATAGGTTTGCTTTACAAGAACCTATTGTCTGTTTTCTATTGCAACACATTTATTATACTTGGCCAAGAAAAACAATTTCATTGTGTATGTATGAACTCTATGATTTCACTCTCTGCCATTCCTAGCATAGATATTGCATTTTATTTTCTAATTTGTAGATAGAAATTGCATGTTGATGTTTGGGCATGCACCAGATTCCACCTTGTAGATTATTCTCTTGTTAAATTTTTTGTGTAGGGTCATGCATTCTTCAAGTCAAAAGAATACCAAGGAAGCGTAAGCTTCTTGGTTGGGCGGTAAAGCACTTCAACCATGTTCTCGTCCACTAGTGTAGGCGAGCGTCAAAGAAGAACCTTAGTTGTTCACAATACTATTTTAGTCTAAGATGTAAGTTGATGTAATACATTCATGTATATGATGAAAAGTTTGCAACATAATGAATTTATGGCCTTAGGAGCCAAGTCAAACCCTATATTGTAATTTGACTTTTGAAGTGAATATATGAATCTTTGACTCATTTTAAATGGACATGTGTAGCTATGATTGAGTTTAGCCACTAGTTATGTCACTTTAATTTGGACTATATTCATGTGTCATTTACAATAATATTAATTAAGTAATAATTTTGAATGGGTTATTATAGTCGCTAATTCACTTTATTCCCCTAAGTCAATTGAATTATTAAATCATAATAATTTAATTTACTCACTTTCCCTCCAAATTTGAATAATTTGAATAAAATATTCAAAACATTATCAAAAAACAAATCAAACTAATGCAACTTTGTTTACAAAAGTCAAACCTGATATGCACGTTCAACTTCAAAAGGAATTAATTAATTAAATCAATTAATTAATCATTCTCAACCACTTTCTTGATTGAGAAAATTACAAATCACTAATTGCTCAATCTATTTCCTGACTGATCAATCTCTTTCCTGATTGATCAATCTATATTCCCGACTGATCAATCTATTCCTCAATCACACTAATCATGCAATCAATTTGCATAGATTATTCCCATCTAAATCCTCTCAACATCTTTCGACCTTCAATCAAGATATTCTACTATTCAAACCTGATCATCCATTTCAAATCACAATTCCTATATAACAAACCTCTTCCCTCACAAAAAAGGATCAAGGAATCAATACAGTTTACACAACGAAGTGATGCCAAATCGACATTGACAAATGTTCAACACATCTCTTCAATCAACATGCACATTCTTCAAAGTTTTCACAACACAACTATGGAGGCTTCACATTGATACAAGCAACAAAATCTTCGTGAACATGCTTCGACATGAGATGGGTAACGATTTAGTGTAGTGAATTTTGTTGTTCTTGTGTTATTTCATTTACATTTTTTGTGAATTCAGTGTTCTTAATCATTTGTTTCATTTTGTAAAGGAATGAATCTAGATTATTGTTTTGAATTAGATTAGCTTCTTTTCAGTTCAATTATCTTGTTTACACTCTCAGAGTTTCCCCCTCACGCATTTTGGAACACCCGGTGGGACCTCAGTCCTTAACACTAACAATTTTATGAGCTACATTTGAAGTTGCAGGTCCCAAAAGCGGTCTGGAAAAATCCTCATGCACAGTTCTAGAATATTTTCGCATTTTCTTTCATGGTTTTGGCACTTTTGAAACCGTTTCTTACACATTTGACACTATTTTTGGTGCTTTTGACACTATTTTTGGCGCATTTGACATTGTTTATGGCACTTTTTGATGTTTCTAGCACTTTTGACTATTTCTGGTGCTTTTGTCTTATGACAAAGGGAAATTCTACTTTTTTCTGCGCCTTTGCTCTTTGAGATGGGGCACTTTTTCTTTTTTTCATGCGCTTTTTCCTTGTTAATCTTTTTCCGAGATCTGCAGGTTAAAATTTGATTTCTAATGCTAACAAGTGCCTAATTTGAATGTGTGACAGGTACTAATATCATTTATGCAGGGTTTTACAGAAGTATAATTGATGATTGCCCCAAAAACAACCAACACATTTGTTATAGGGAAGACGAAAGGTCAAAGAGTTTCAAATTTTTAAGCTTTTTAAGTTAGAAAAATTTCATTTTGGTGCTTAAAAAGAACCCTACAAACAACACATTTTGATTTAAGTGCTCTAAACTGAACCTTTTCAAAGCTTTCTAAGTTAGAAAATATTTCATTTTGGTGCTTAAAAAGAACCCTACAAACAACAAATTTTGATTTAAGTGCTCTAAAATGAACATTTTTTCAAAGCTTTCATAGATAGAGAACACTCAATTTGGTGCTTAAAAGGAACCCCACAAACAAAACACTTTAAAATCGGTGCTCTAAAATAGATGTTTTGAAGTTTTCAATTGATGTTTCTCTTAATGTTTGATTCTTTTGTTGACCAAACAATTTCAATTTGTTGACGAACACTCGATTTACTTTGTTGACCACTAAGACAAGGTTTAGAAAAAAAACTCAATTTTGGGCATAAAAATGAACAAAACAATCTTTGTCTTGTACTTTTGCTATCTCATTGATTGATATCCAAAATAATTCTATTGGATTCTTTAAAAAGAACTATTTCTATCTTGTGTATTCCTTATTTCATACTTTGTGGATAGCACCACTCGAGGCGCTTAAAAAGAACATTATGATGGAGTGTATTCTGTGTTTAGAAAACTAGGTGACTCTCTTCTCCCCTTGCGCCCTTTTGACGATCTTGGGTGACAAAAATCATCTTGAGTTTCACAATTTTTACTTCAAAGCATATGTTTAGAGGGCCTGCCTTTGAAGACACATCCCACACTGAAGAACTCAAACTTGGCAACCTAAGCAATACTCTGTTTTGGTCCACTATATAAATTATTGTGGGTGTGAGGAAAGTTCTCACTCGCTAGGTGTTGTTCTATATCGACAGATGTTTGCCTCGGTATCCGTGTGATATGTTAAAACCTACAAGGGATAGGAGGCCTCTTAATTGAGTGAATCACTGCATGTATAAACATCCAAAAATAATAATCCCAAAACATGACAAAGAACCAAATGTTTTCAGAAGCTACCCCCTTTATCCAAAACATACTTTGAAGTGGTGCATCAAAATTTACTTCCGAGAAGTTACTTACCAAGTCCGACTTATGGTTGAGCGTAAAAATCCTCTCCATTCATCGCATGTAAAATCATCCCTTTGAGGCATGAGGTAATCCCACCTATGAAGAAGTGTCTATCCCTAGGGAATACATTGTTTTCATGAAATTGCCAAGGATCTATCATGTAATTCGAAACATCAAACACTGTGATTGAATTGAAAAATGAGCACATCAAAACAAACACTCAACATGTTTATCAAAATAAAAAACCCTTTCACTTAGTGCATTCTTTTAAGAGAAGCCCTATAGTTGCACTCCTTAAAGGTTTCTGAATATTCAGGCTTTGATTTTAGGCTACATTGGCTCAAAGTAAACGTTGGAAACTATGGCTTGGGTGTTGTGATTTCACAACTTAATGCCATAGACATACATGTCACACAAGTATATGCTTTTTGAGTTAGTCAAATACTAATGTATCACTTGCCAAATCTCAACAAAAAACCAAACAAAATCATCCAAAACTGCAAGAAAACATCAAAATATTGAAGCTGGAAAATAAAATTGAACAGAGGCCGCACTTGCTAATGATTTTTTTGCATTTGACCAAAATTGGTCACTCTTGCCAAGAAAAGCTCACTTTTGAACTCTGTCCCATAAACCCCACTGATGAAAATATGTTGCATTTGACAAAACCAACACACTTGCAAAAAAATGGGCACATTTGCTTCTCAAAATTTAGCACACTTGACAATAATCTACTTGCAGTTGACCACATTGGTCGCTTTTGCTCATAGTTTTCTACTTCTGCTAAAAAACCATTGCTTTTTCTCTGTCTTGCTCACCAAAGTTGCTCATATGATCCTTGTTAGAATGAAACAATTGGAAACCTAGATACGTCATATAACACTTCATCCACTCTCAAAATTTCATCCTACTTTTGGAAATCAAAATCAAAACAAAGAAATTTGGATTATTCCCTCACCCACATTTCTAAGATATCAAAAGTTACTTGAACCTCAAGGCTAGTTCAAGTAAGCTTTTCTACAACATATCCTATAAAAGAAGAAGTGAGATATCAATCTAGGCCTTTCAACATTTTGAGTTCTAAGAATAGTGTCACCCCAAAACAACACTCAAACCTTAGGGTCTTGAGCTTCATAATAACCATATCAAAACATCAACACTTTCACCTTATGACCATTTGGTGACCAGTTGCTCAAGTCCAACAACCGAACCTTATAGAACCAATCCTACAACCAAGTCTCACACACATTGAAGGTGAACAAATTGATATCATTAGTAGTTTAAGAAGCTTCATATTTGAGAACAAAACACCAAACTGGTGGAGAAACACAACAAACATACTAGATAAAGAGGAAGAGAAAGAAGACCTAGCAACCAGAAGACCTGTGTTACCACCTCCTACGTGGAAATAGGTATCCATCCTTCATGATCTCTAGCAAGAGAAAAATTCTTAAATGGAAATCCATATTTTGACTTTCAAAGAACCATCCTAGTCTAGAGTTTTCCAGAGGGCACATCTTGAGAACTTACTGAAATCATGACAAATGACTAAGACATTTCTATTTATGCTTTTCAATGGGAAAACCAAACTTGAATACTCAATAAAAAATCCAAAAAACAAAGGAAACTTCACTTTCCTCAAAACAAAAAAATACAAAAAAACACATTCTTTTTCCATAGCTAGGAGTCACGAAAACGTTCACAAAAGCTTGGTAGTTGTTTATGACAACTACGAGATCACAACATAGAAAGAACATGGAAGCAAATAAAAACAATGCTAGTATCCCACCAACAAACACCACGAATGATGAAGGTGACCTGTGGGGCTATAAATCAAGTGACCTTGAAACTCCTCAAAAGAGACCCACGTACAAAGAAACATTTAGTGAGGAAGAGATAAATCATAAACAACAAGAAGTGATGGAACAATCAAACCAAGACCCAAAAGGAGTGATCATAGAAGAGGTAGATATTGAGGAGGAAATAAATGATGAAGAACTATTTCAACATTCCAACAACCCCAAAGTGCTTAGATTGATGGAAAAATTGTTGAAAAAAGACCCAAATTCTTACTTCTTCAAGTTAGCACAAAGTGGTGCTAAATTGCTAGTAGACTTTAATGTGGAGGCTCTCAAATATCCTAACCTTATTCCCTTAGGGGATAACTCAATTGTGAGATAGATATTTGAACCCATGAAAATTCCAAATATGCCACCCCTATTCTAATAAAATAATGGTTAACCAATGGAAAACCCATTGTAAAGAAAACCAACTCAAATCGAACAAGCGAAAGTGGCCCAACAGTATCAAGGAGGTCCATCCCAATATATGCCGCAGAGCAACAATCCTCCACTAAGACAATGTGTACCTCAAAACACTTTGTATATCAACCCTTCCCAAAGCATGCAGTACTATCAACAAGGTGGACCATAGGGTCCCCTTCCCAATCAATAGTACTACCAACAAGGTGGACCACAGGGTCCCCTTCCCAATCAACAGTACCATCAACAAGGTGGACCACAAGGTACCCTTTCCAATCAACAATACCACCAAAAAAGTGGACCACAGGGTCCCCTTCCCAATCAGCAGTACCATCAACAAGGTGGACCATAGGGTCCCCTTTCCAATCAACAATACCACCAACAAGGTGGACCACATGGTCCCCTTCCTTATCAATAGTCCCAACAACAAGGTGTACCATAGGGTACCCTTCTCAATTCGTCCCACCAACATGGTAACTCACCAATGCACCATCAAGGAAACCTTCAGTATAATTCATCCCACCAACAAGGTAACCTGCCAACACATCATCAGGGAAACCTTCAATATAATTTGTCCCACCAACAAGGTAACCCACCAATGCAACATTAGGGGAACCTTCAGTATACTTCATCTGAACAATAAGGTGTACCAGAGGGTACCCTTTCTAATTCATCCCACCAACAAGATAACCTATTGATGCACCATCAAAGAAGCCTTCAACATAGTTCGCACCAAAAACAAGGTGTACCGTAGGGTACCCTTCCCAATTTCTCCCACCAACAAGGTAACCTGCCAACGCACCATCAGGAAAACATTTAGTATAATTCACCCCAATAACAAGGAGGTAACCCTCCTTACATTCAACAAGGAGTTAGACCTCCTTCCACCCAACATGGTTACCAAGGTCTCACACCTTCACAATACCTAATCTATGACCAAAGCATGGTAGGACAACAAGGCTACTACACGCAAGACTTGCAAACAAATGTACCAAAAACTGACATGGAACTACAACTAGAGGCAATGAATCAGAGAATATCGAACATGCAGGTAGGGAAAACAAAGAAGACTTATACCTTGCAAGAAATATGTCTATTCCCGTTTGATCATTCCATCACTACACTACCTTTTCCAAAAAAAATTGAAATACCCAAGTTCGACAAGTACAAAGGAAGAGGAGATCGAGTAGAACACGCACAATATTTTTTGATATCATGTATGGAAGTACAAAATAATGACTCTTACCTCATGAGGCTCTTTTCACGTATCCTTACAGGTCATGCCATGGAGTGGTTTTCCCATCTGTCACCAAAAATTAAAACCTTTGACAAGCTATCTCGCAAATTCATAAGCCACTTCTCATTCAACATAGAGCAAGATGTCACCATCACAAATTTATCCAAAATTAAACAAAGTCAAGGATAATCCTTTACCTCCTACCTATAAAGATGGAGGCACAAAGCTAGTTGATGCAAATGCTCATTCCCGATAAGAAATTGGTAAATATATTCATCTCAATTGTCCTACTTGAGATCAACTACCAACTCACTATGTTATTTCCTGCAAACTTTGAAGAAAGTATTGAAAAGGGATTACGTATTGAGAGATCCCTCATAGCAAGGGGAGTCCTTAAATTGAACAACTCAAAATATAATCACTCTAATTCAAACGATAAACCTAATATTTGGGCGAAGAACAAGAACGTTACAAATGATGGAGTAGTTGATGCTAGAGCACTATGGAATGCACAAAACACACCTCAAAACAAGTCGCAAGTGGCACAAGCAAGCTATGTTCCAAATAATACACAAAACAACCAACTTACCTATGACAAGAACAATCAAGCAGTCAACCAACAAACAAATCAAGGAGGGAAAAAGAGGAAATATGATCAACCAAGGAGGCAATTCACGGTGTAGACACATGATGACAAAGAGGGGCAAAATATAGACACAATGCGATAAACTGCATTAAACTACATTATGACAAAGAGGGGCAAAATGTAGACACATAAAATTGACTAAGGCCTGCAAACTTTATTTTTCTCCATATTTCTTCTCAACATAATTAAATTTTTTAATTATGTCCTCTAGTCCAAATTCAACTATTAATTAAATAATTCTCAATTATTTAATTAATTCATATATTTTTTCCTCCTAACTATTTAAATAAATAAATTACATTTATTTTATTTAAATACGTCGCTAATTTCTTATCTCTCTATAATGAAATAAATTCCTAAATTTATTTAATTATTATTTACCTACTATTTCCTCTTGGTTATTTAAATAAATAAACTTTATTTATTTATTTAAATACGTCATTAATTCCTTATGTCTTATAATTAAATAAATTCTTATGATTTATTTAATTATTGTCCACCTTATCCATTTTCTCCATAATTAAATAATAATTATTAATTCTTTAATTATCTTATTGACTTTTCTTCTAATTTTAAATAAAGTCATTTATTTAAATTCCCCACTTTCTATTTTCCCACCATGTAAATAATTTGAAATAATTATTTATTGTCACATGACCCCACCACTCTTAAATTAAATTAATTTTTAATTCAAAAGGTCACATCACCTCTTGAATCAAATAATTTGAAATTCTTATTTGATTCTCTAACAGCTTCATTTTCTGTGCCCAATATCTTCTTGTCACATGCATTCTTGACCTTTGATTTGATTTTCCTAAAATAAAATCTCAACCCTTCATTTCAAACTTTACCCTAACCCTAATTTCTAGTCGTCACATGCAATTTCAGCCTTTGATCTTAGGGATTAATCAAACTTTCAATCCTGGCCATTTATCCAAAATTGACTTTTCTATAAAAAGGCAATGTCAACCTCATTTATCATACTTCATACTTCAGGACTTCTTGCTGATACATCTGATGACTTCATGCTTGTACAACTTCTGAGTACACTTGCAGTTTTGAGTCAAATCCTTCAATATTTGCTGGAGTCTTTGTCATGGGTTATAGTTGCTCACAAGAATATGAGGGAAAACATTATTTTACAACAAATGGAGAAGGGCATTGAAGGTTAATCATGGAGGGCATGAAGGCTGTTTGGTGAAACTGTTCATTTCTTTTATCCTATTTTCCTCCTTTGTGATTCATTGTTTTGCTAGGGTTTGTTTTATGCATTTAATTTCATGCTAACCTATATTTTTACCTTAGTTACATTAGTGAACTCGACGCCAAAACAACATTTTGTAGTTTTCATATGGCCTTTTCGTCATTTTTTGCAGGTACAGGTATAGAAGGCCGTAAATGACATTTTTTGAGTTGCATTTGATGCGTCACGACACATCTGTGTTAGGGAATGATGCATCCGCAGAACCAAGACACATTCGACCTTTTCAGAGATGTATTTGATGTGTTGAAGCACATCTGATAGCCTGAATGACACATCCACGATTGAACCGCATTTGATAGGCATAGAGACGCATTTGCTTGTTGTAGGTTTACTCTTGGTTTTTGGCAACATTTTCCAGTTTTCTCTTTTCAGTTTCAGTAGGTTAGGGATTTCTGGTTAGTGATCTTTTGTTGGAAGCATGTGGCAAGCTAGAAGGAGATACTAACCCTTGTTTTGTTGTTGATTTTATAAATATTTTTTCAATTCTAAAGCAACAAACAAATAAAAAACCACAATTACAACTTGCATATCACACTTCATGCTTTAAAATGAATTGCATTCACACTAATGGGATTAAAATGAACACAACTTGCATATACACTCATCAAGGTTAAAAATTTACTTACATTCTCATAACATTGACCTAAAATGAACTTTTCTTGTCTCATAACTCCTTAGTGTGTATGCACTTCTCTTGCACTTTGTTGTGATCCTGAGAATAAAAAAAACTTAGGGGTTGTTGGTTTTCCACCCACATATTTCAATTTGGGCATTAAAATGAACAATCTTGTGAGTGTGGAATGAAATTTTTGTGTATGCACTCTTCTCATGCCTTTATGCAATCTCGGATGATCAAAAACAAAGTTTTCATTTCAATTTTGTGTATCCATTAGAGGGCCTACCTTGGTGGGAAAAAGTACTCACCCCAAGGGAATGACCCAACCGGTGATGAGCTAAAGCCAAGCTACTCTCGTCCGTTATATAAATTTGAATGCTATTGGAAAGCTCAACATTACAAGTGCAAATGTGTCACACAGATAAGTGATTCCCTCAGTACCCACGTGGTGCATGAAAACTTGCAAAGCGTAACCTCTGTAGGTTGGGAAACCTCATTATTAGAGCTAATCTTGCCTCATGTGTGGCCACCTAAATGGTTGCCCTGACTAATAACCATTTGTGTAGATGCCAAAATATTTTCTATTTGTTGGTGCAAGAGGTCGAAACTCTGAAGCCGTCCCACATACTCGCGGTTCTTAGTAGAGATGAAGAGTATTTCATGGGAGATTCATGAGAACTCAAAGCTTGGTTAACCCGAAGAAGTGAGTGCCGTGGAGTTGAGCCAGTGTGGCCAAGCTTCTAAGTCATCCACTAAGAATAAGCACGACTAGATAAATGCAAGTGGGAATCCAGTGAATATAGTCCTTGCCATCCATAGGATTTGTGCTTGTGTTCAATGTGTTTGTCTCCAACAATTCAAGACAAAATCAAGTGTTTTCCAAGTGTTTGCTGATTTAATGAACACATAAAATACCTTTTACATATTTGGAAAATAACAGTCAAACTAAAACAACTTCACAAATTTGTCAAAATTGCAAGAAAACCAGACCTTGTTCAAATTGCAATGCATCTAAGACTCTGTAACACACATATGACTATACTGAAACACATTTGATAAACAAAAAAATGTATTTGACTTAGTGAACTACATTTGTTGTTTGAAACAATGCATTTGATAAAACTGTAACACAACTGCTATCTGAAACACCGCATTTGTCTGCCACTTAGGAAAATGACTGTTACTATCCTAGTCCAAAACCAAACATTTCTAAACATGTTTTCCCAGTGGTCTCTGTACAAAAACTAGAAAATATTTTCTCAGATTGTCCATTTTTACACCTTTTAGTCTGCATTTAGCTTTTACCATAGGTTTACCATTGCAAAAGTCTGGTTGCATCCTAGGATCCACAATTATTTTCAACATAGAAAAACTATTAGGTCTTCATTTTTTAGACTTTAGAATAGGTAAAATTTCCATACTTTGTGAAAACATTTCCTCCAAAAGTAGATTGTCATTGGACCAAGTCAAAAATCACTCCTTTAGTCTTTGTCATTTTACGTGAGATATTTCCAGCTCATAAGTCTAGTTTGGGAAACTCACTTTGTCACTTGTTCATTTCACTTGGTCTTAAAAAAAGTCCCTTGACAATAAAAATTGAAACATTGGCCAAACTTTGGATGGTTAATCAACCTCTCCTAAAAATCTCCCAAAATAGATTACATTTTAGAGTTTGCTTGTACCTTACATTTGCATTGTCATAACATACCCCCAAAATACTTTAGTCTTCCATCATTTTTCATTCCATTTAGTCCTCACCATCACTTTGCATTGGACCTTAAATCTTTAGACAACATTGTCACCTTGCATCATACATTATTTCACTCCTTATTCCAAAAAGACCAAAAACATAGTTGCATTAGAATTATCTCATTATAACCAAAAATCCAAAAAATCCAAAAAACATAGATTTAGTGTCATATCATTCTCATACATAGACTTGGTTGTCTTTCACATTATCCATCCTTTATTTGAGAAAATCTTATATGGTTGAGACTAGACTACAAAGAAAGAGAAGAGAAATGTATCCCTTTGGTCAAGGAAACAACCCTTACAACTATCCTAGTGACATGAACTTAAACACCGACATGGGGAAAACTTTCAACAATCCTTTTAGTGGCACAAAAATTATATCTTCATCACACAACAATCCCTTTGAACAATTCATACGTAGAGATGAAAATAGACAAGTGTACATGGAAGACGTAGAGGCTACTGGCCAAAACCCCAAAATGGCTTCCTTTGTAGAAGAATTTCTCTTACAAGATTCAAAATAATATTTAGCCATGCTTCTACATGGAGGAGCTAAATTTCCATGAGGATTTGATGTTGATACCTTGAGAGCAACATCACCTGACCATGGCACACAAACTAGTCAACCTCATTCAACACCACCACATAATGCAAGAAATACCTCCATTGGCACAACAACTCAAAATGCCACAAACACAATCAAAACTACTTCCATTCATACAACTCAAAAAAAAACCAATATAGTCAACACAACATCCGCTTCAAGGACATCAATCATAGCGCAAACTGTATCACAATCAATGCCACAAATATCGACAATTGGCTCACAAATTGTTGTGTGTACATTTGGGTCCTCATTCAATGCTATGGGGACTGTTGCCCAATTTTCACCTACGGGCTAAATCAGTTGGGAAATCTATGTTTCAAGTGTTCATAAAGGCCAAATGGGGACATTGTTGTGCAGGATTAAATCATACATCTGATGCTAAGTCACAAGGAAGCCTGTTGAAAGCATGCCTCACTAAGATTTGGGCATAAAATTCCTCTAAGGAGAAAGTCAGCAAGACCTAAGAGATGTCTTGCCGACTAGTAGGGGTTCTATTCATTTTTTGAAATGTCATCGTTCGACCAGACATTTTAATTGCCACGGTTTTTATGTCTCCCTGACATGGGAAGTCTCGCCGACTGATTGCACCAGATGATGTCTCCCCGATAGAAAAGGTCTTGCCAAGATGAAGCAGCGTCGGCGAAAGATTTGAATTCGGCATGAGGTCCCGATGACTAGGTGATGTCTCACCGAAAGAATGGAACTCTCGGCATAATGTTGAGCTTGGGGAGATGTCTTCCCGAAAGGATAGGGTCTCGGTGAAAGTTGGTGCCTTCGCTATGATGTCTCCTCGACTTGTAAAGGTATCCCCGACAGAAAAAGTCTCCCCGAAAATGAGATGAGTTCACCGAAGGATATTTCCTTCGGAAAAAGGTCTTCCTGATAGCGATTGTCTTGGCGACCACTATGGATATCAGTATGACTTTTGCATTCGCTATGAAGTCTTGTCGACAGTCGTATGTCTTGCCGATAGCTGCTACAAGGTGTATTCGCATTGGGGAGACATGATTAGTGTCTCGCCGACATGCAATCCTGACAGAGGATCTTTGACCGCCTGGGAATCTATGTGGCATGAGTCCAACCAATCAGAGGGAGCCAAAGATGAACCATTGATAATTTGACTGATTGACCACCCCGGGAAAGAAGATCAACGAAACATAAACAATATGAATTTTCTCTATGAATAAAGCGATGGATCAGTTCGATATACAGGTGGTGGCATCTATAAGAATCTAGGAGGAGACCGAAGACTGTTTCCAACAAAGGTCAAATTGCGGAAGGATCTAGAGCAAGAAGAAAGCTGGCAGAAAGGAGAAAGCCTCAAGTCTGTGAAACCTGGGATCACTACTGGTAGAAGAGTCGATCTACATTTATGGTAACAATCATAAGCATTCAAGGCATCTCGGCAAGGAGATTCAAAGATGGACACGAGGACCAAAAGTTAATGCTGCAAAAGATCTTAAGGCTTCCCTTGAGGGCGATCTGTCACCAAGATGGACACGAGGATGCAATCGGATGCAGAATTAATTTCATTTAAAGATCTAAGGGCAGATCTTTATGAATGGATATTTTTGTAAGCCCAGAGGGGCCGACATCTTTTTGTATATATGGAATTTTCTCCTTCTTGTAAAAGAGTTCTTCAGATGCTTTTCTAAAGTTTGTGACTTTTGCAGTCCTCTCTCAGATTAGCAAAACTTTTGTAACTCATTTTGGAGCATAATATACAGAGCTTACCTTGATCACTGTGGATGTTTCAAATTACCATCTTGTTCTTGCAAAGTGTTGTGCATTTCAGATTAATGATCAAGTTATTTTGTGAATTTCTTTCATTCCTTTATAAATTTATCTTGTGTTTTCATGCCTTCCTTTGCAAAAGTATCATTATACAAATCACAAACTGTGTTCACTTAGTCACACATGAATTCTAATATGGGAAAATCTTTTTTCTTTTTTGAAAAAGTGTGTGAATCGAACCTGTTTGTGAAACATTAATGCAAAGCTTTTACAGAATTTGATGTGTGATCTTATGTTCATTATCATTTTCAAGTGTAACCTAAGTATCCCATTGCTCTTGTCATTTGGGTGCATCACCATAGGATTTAATTTTCATTTTTATGCATTCTCCTTCTCCCTTTTCCTTACAAGATCAGTAGTTGGGTGACACCATAGGAAGCCAGCCTTATCCGGAGGTTGACCTCTGTTTATAAGTGACCCACAACTTTAGAGGTCTTCCCATGTTACACTGGATTGTTGAGTTTACATTCTGCAGGGTGCAAATCCAGGGGATAACATTTTTGGCACGCCCAGTGGGACTAAGAACTAATTATCACTCTCTCTTGTCCTTATGTTATTGTTGTTTGGTGTGTACAGCGGTAGTTTCAGCCTCTTGGAGGAAAGTTCAATCACATACTTGGCGACTCCAAGTGTGTAAATTTTCTAGTTTCAGTAGCTCAAGTGTTCACATGTCTTAAGTCTTTGGAAGGAAATCTAATTCGAATGGAAAAAAGATGTCAGGTTTTCAGGAGAATATAGCCTTTTACCCTCCATTCCATGAAAACCTTGCATATATGTCCTCTTATCGACCATATTATACAGAACAGTCTGCTATCATTATTCCAAATGACCCTATAGCAACAGAGTTCCAACATTTTTATCATGCCTCCCACCCTCCCATTCCTACTCAATCTCAGTGTTTCCCAACATATGCTCAGAATCAACCACAGGAACTCATTCCTACACAAAAGCAATATGGTAGTTTCAATAACCAGCCCCAAAATGCTAATAAGGGAGTTAGCGATATTGATAAGATATTGCTTGATTTCCAAAGGCAGATGGATGATATTAAGAGAGAGCAAGAGTTTGTTGTGCAGGAGGAAGAGCTTGCTTGTCAAGCTTATATTCAGCATCAACAAGATATGGAGGTCCAAGAGTATGAACAGGAGGTTGCTGCTAGACAAGTTGCAGCTAAAGAAGAGCAAACAAAAAGCTTACTTGGACAAAAACAAAAGGAGTTTCAATCAGCCTTCCATGTTCCTGAACAACCTGTCCAAGAGGAGATTCCCACGTTCAAATTTTCAAGTTTTAAGCAAAACTTACTTTCTGAGTTTCCAAGTCAGCCTTCTAGTTTTGAAATTCCAAGTTGGAAGGGAACATACGATCAACCTTGTGAGACTCCATTGTAAAATATTCAAATGGAACTAAGCTCTAATGTTCAAAAGGCAGAAGAGGAGCAACTTATTGATCAAGATAGGTTAATCCTCTGGGAAAAGCTTAAGAATGCGAATCCTTTACATCTAGCTATAGGGTGTTCTCAATTGCAGCAGCAAAGGATTGAGCAGCAGGAAGAGAAAGCGAAAGTAGCTGTTGAGAAAGGTCAATTTACAGCTTGGAATAAGGGACTATCTCTATTCTCTTAGCTTGATGAAGAGGAGGTTATTGCCGAGTTTTGCTCAATACTGGAAAATGAGGAATCTGAACTTTTGCAAGAAGGTGAGGGGAATCAGGTTGAGCAGCTTGCTGTCATGGACATAGCTAAGAATCAAAAGGTAGAGTTAATCTTCTCATTTGATGATCTGCCTTACTTCATTGAAAAGGATGAAGAATTGGACCAACATGAGGTTGATAGAGGTAATGCTAATTTATTGTTGCATAAAGGTGAAGGTGAGTTTGAAGTCTTTACTCGCGAACAAGGAGGTTTAAGTAGCACTGTTCAAGGAGAGCCACATTTTGATGTGCATGAAAATGCCCATCAAGTTGAACAAGTCCCTGAACTAGACTTACTATTTTGCAAAGAGGGTGGTTTTAATGCTTTATCAAAGCTAGATGAGAATTGCATCAGGCCTGAAATTAGTCTTTTTCTTCAGAAAAGTAAAGAGGACATTGAGGAGGATATGTTTTGGAACGATTTAGAAGCTTTCTGTACTAATTTGGGTGTTGAACTATTACCTCTTGATGAAGTTAATCATGAACAACTCGAGCTTACTGAAGGAACTTATTTTTTCTCACTAAGTTAGTCACAGGGGTTAGACTTTTCTAGCCAAGGCTATAAAACAACTGTGAATGGGCAAGAGACCAGCAAGGAGAGCTCAATTTCTGTCTTTACAAGGGGCTGTCCGATTAGAGATTTAGCCTAGATGGAGTTCAATAAAGTGCCAATGGTTAATCAAGCATTCACACATGGAGCCACAGCTGAAAGTGGCATAAAGGATGTACTTGCAGTTGAAAAAGAATGTGTTCAATTTACTTATCCTCCTTTGAATATAAATGCATATGATCAGTTTAAAGAGGTAAGTGAGCTTGTCACCCTCTTTCATGAGGCAGTGCATTGTATTTTCAAACATTTTTCAGTGTACCATCTTTATTCAACTGTCGTTAAGCTTGAGAGTCATTGCATATTGAGGAGAAAGGGAAGCTATTTCAATCATCCTGTAATGGTTTTGTTTGACCAATTTCTTACTGGTTAGTATAGGTTTTATGCTTTCAATAAGTACTTCTGCACTTTAGTTTAATTATTGTTTCATTTCCTAAGTGTTGTTCCAGCACTGATAGACAGTTTCCTTTCTTCAATTTTCCTGTTTTCAATAAGTTTCCAAGTGTTCTAATGAGTTATAAATAAGTTACAACCATGTACAAAGCTGCTCCAAGTCCTTTCCTAAATTTTCCCAATGACTCCATGCCCAATGGATAGGCCTAGGCTACTAGTTTTTATGTTTAGCAGGCAAACATCCAACCGAGGTCGCTAGAAATGTTGCCTAATTTTCACCTACGGGCTAAATCAGTTGGGAAATCTATGTTTCAAGTGTTCATAAAGGCCAAATGGGGACATTGTTGTGTAGGATTAAATCATACATCTGATGCTAAGTCACAAGGAAGCCTGTTGAAAGAATGCCTCAGTCAGATTTGGGCATAAAATTCCTCTAAGGAGAAAGTCGGCAAGACCTAAGAGATGTCTTGCCGACTAGCAGGGGTTCTATTCATTTTTTGAAATGTCATCGGTCGGCCAGACATTTTAATCGCCGTGGTTTTTATATGTCTCCCCAACATGGGAAGTCTCGCCGATTGATTGCACCAGATGATGTCTCCCCGATAGAAAAGGTCTTGCCGAGATGAAGCAGCGTCGGCGAAAGATTTGAATTCGGCATGAGGTCCCGGCGACAAGGCGATGTCTCACCGAAAGAATGGAACTCTCGGCGTAATGTTGAGCTTGGGGAGATCTCTTCCTGAAAGGATAGGGTCTCGGTGAAAGTTGGTGCCTTCGCTATGATGTCTCCCCGACTTGTAAAGGTATCCCCGATAGAAAAAGTCTCCCTGACAATGAGATGAGTTCGCCAAAGGATATTGCCTTTGGAAAAAGGTCTTCTCGATAGCGATTGTCTCGACGACCACTATGGATATCGGTATGACTTTTGCATTCGCTATGAAGTCTTGCCGACCGTCGTATGTCTTGCCGATAGCTGCTACGAGGTGTATTTTCATCTGGGAGACACGATTAGTGGCTCGCCGACATGCGATCCTGATGGAGGACCTTTGACCACCTGGGAATCTATGTGGCATGAGTCCAACCAATCAGAGGGAGCCAAAGATGAACCATTGACAATTTGACTGATTGACCACCCCGGCAAAGAAGATCAACGAAACATAAACAATATGAATTTTCTCTATGAATAAAGTGATGGATCAGTTCGATATACAGGTGGTGGCATCTGTAAGAATCTAGGAGGAGACTGAAGACTGTTTCCAGCAAAGGTCAAATTGCGGAAGGATCTGGAGCAAGAAGAAAGCTGGTAGAAAGGAGAAAGCCTCAAGTCCGTGACACCTGGGATCACTGCTGGCAGAAGAGTCGATCTACATTTATGGTAACACTCATAAGAATTCAAGGCAGCTCGGCAAGGAGATTCGAAGATGTACATGAGGACCAGAAGTTAATGCTGCAAAAGATCTTAAGGCTTCCCCTGAGGGCGATCTGTCACCAAGATGGACATGAGGATGTAATCAGATGCAAAATTAATTTCATTTAAAGATCTAAGGGAAGATCTTTATGAACGGATATTTTTGTAAGCCCAGAGGGGCCGACATCTTTTTGTATATATGGCATTTTTTCCTTCTTGTAAAAGAGTTCTTCAGATGCTTTTCTAAAGTTTGTGACTTTTATAGTCCTCTCTCAGATTAGCAAAACTTTTGTAACTCATTTTGGAGCATAATATACAGAGCTTACCTTGATCACTGTGGATGTTTCAAATTACCATCTTGTTCTTGCAAAGTGTTGTGCATTTCAGATTAATGATCAAGTTATTTTGTGAATTTCTTTCATTCCTTTATAACTTTATCTTGTGTTTTCATGCCTTCCTTTTTAAAAGTATCATTAGAAAATCACAAACTATGTTCACTTAGTCATAGATGGATTCTAATCTGGAAAATATTTTTCCTTATTTGAAAAAGTGTGTGAATCGAACCTGTTTGTGAAACATTAATGCAAAGCTTTTACAAATTTGATGTGTGATCTTATGTTCATTGTCATTTTCAAGTGTAACCTAAGTATCCCATTTCTCTTGTCAGTTGGGTGCATCACCATAGGATTTAATTTTCATTTTTATGCATTCTCCTTCTCCCTTTTCCTTACAAGATCAGTAGTTAGGTGACACCATAGGAAGCCGGCCTTCTCCGGAGGTTGACCTCTATTTATAAGTGACCCATAGCTTTAGAGGTCTTCCCATGTTACACTGGATTGTTGAGTTTACATTCTGCAGGGTGCAAATCCAGGGGATAACAGGGACAACCTCATCAAACCCTTTTGGGAGAAACAAAAGATGAATTATAATTCAAGGACCTCAGCCCAACATCAATACCTCGTCATAAGGCACTCAAGTCAATACCAACACTAGTGGTCACTAAAGTAAAAAAACAAATTTTCCACATGGCTATATTTATCAATTTGGGCAAGGAAACCAAGTGACACAACACATGAATCCATTTGGTCATCAAAGCGTTCAAGGGAAAAAAATTCCTCGAATACAATTTAACACTATTGGAACACATATTCCCACATACACATCCCATATTCATACACAACCACATATTCCCACTCAAAATGCTCAACACCAACAAATCCCAACTCAAAATGTGCAATATAGTCCATATCAATACATTGCAAATCAAAACATACCATCACAACAAATGGGAACCCATGGGATACAAATTACCAGCATATGCGATGCCATCAACAATCCTATAGTAGACACACAAATGAATCAACTTGTTGCATTACAAAAACAAGTGGAGGACATGCAATTAGCAAACAAGAAGACCCACACATCCTTTGATTTATGTCCATATCTGCTCGACACGAGTTTACACATGCTACCATTCCCTCCAGGATATGTGGTACCGAATTTCTCTAGATACAAAGGAAAGACCAATTCCATTGAGCATATAAGAGAATTCATGACCTATTGTGTAGACGTCGCATATGAACACACTTATTTGATGAGACTCTTTCCTAGAAGTCGCGGCAGGTCTTGCACTTGATTGGTTCGCACTCTTTCCCAAAGGGATAATCATGGGATGAACTGACCAATAAATTTATGGAAAACTATGCCTACAACATTGACACTGAAATTACTATTGCCACATTATGTAAGAGCACCCAAGAAGAAACTGGTGAAATATTCATTCCATTCTTCCAAAGATGGCAAGGTCTAGCAAGTCTATGTCTTGTTGAGATACCCGAAAAGGAGAAAGTACACATGTTTGTTCAAAATATTGTTGGACCATTGAAATACAACTTTCAAGTCGATTGTTGCACTACCTTCATAGACCTTGGTGAAAAGGAAGTTCAACTTGAAAAGGCTCTCATTGAAAAAGGTGAACTTAAATATGCCAACAAGAACATAAACACGAACCCAACTAATGATAAGAGAAAATATTGGGTCAAGAACAAACATATTACCAATGATGGCATTGTCGATGCTAAAGCAGTAACTACAATGGGTCTTGCAATCACACTTAGAGGATATCAACCACAAAATTCTCCTTTGACCACCCTAACATATACAGTAAATTCCATTCAAAAAAATCAAGACCAAGGACAACAACGACAAACCCAAAATTTTTCCAAAAAATGCACATACACCCCTTTGGGAGAACCAATTGAAGTTTTCCTCAAGATACTTGTCCAGTCTAATGTCATAACATTGCAAGACCCTAAACCATATGACCCAGGGAAGTTCAAACCATCATGGTGGGATGATAATTCCTTCTATGATTATCATCAAATAAAAGGACATAAAACCTCATCTTATAGAAAATTGATAAATCTCATACAAGACCTTATTGAAATTCATGTCATTGAAGTGGAAGGTCAACAATTTTCTTCTAATTCAGACCATACCATTCACAAAAACCCACTGCAAGATCATGATTCAAGAAATCGCTCTTCGTAAGGTCAAAAGACTAACAACAGAGCCAATTACACTCGTACTGCCTTTGACTACTTAAGTGGACCTATAATTAATTATCTTCGAGCTGTTGATGAACATGTTAATACCATCACCATTAAAAAGAATCCAGCATGTAATTTCACCATTTGTCGAGGCAAGATCACAATACCCGGTCCTTTTGCTAAACAACCACAACCCAAAGGACAATTCAATCTTGTTGACCAATTGGGTAAAACTCCCACACAAATTTCCATACTTGAAATTTTATGCATCTTTCCCACATATAAAGTTATCCTTGATAAGACCTTAAAGAAGTCTTTCATTCCTACCGACATTGATGTCAACCAATTTGAAGCTATGGTAAGATATTTGACTACTTCCCATCATGTCACTTTTTCAGACCAAGATTACTCCTCGCCTAAACCGTCTCATAATGATGCATTACATATTGAAGTATTCATCCACAAACACAAGGTTAGGCGAGTCCTAGTAGATGGCAGAGCAAGATTGGACATATGCTCCTTAAAATTGGTCAAGGCATTAGGCTTCTTTGATGCATGTGTAGATTCCACCAAAAGCATAGTCATAAAAGCATACGATGATGAGGAACACTCTTCTAGGGGCATTATCATGCTCATTATTTGTGTGGGGATAGTAATTATAGATACCACATGTTAGGTCCTGGATCTTGATTTACCTTACAACATCCTACTTGGTCGACCTTGGATTCACGCATTGAAGGTCGTACCATCCACCTATCACTAATGTTTGAAGTTTCCTTTTGATGGTATCGAGATTACCATACTTGAGGGGCATTTTTGAACACCAAGTGCCTATTAATCGTGAAGCTTTGACATCCACATCTTCCAAATACATCAATCTGTCTACACTTACCAAGTCATCCACTTCCACTCCTTCGACCTCTACCATACCACCTACTTCCACCATCCTAAGTGTCAACCCGAACTTCAAGGTCCAGGACAAGGTTTGTGGTGAGTATAGATTAAACACTGCCTATTCTATAACCAAGATACCCAAGTCTCCAAAATATTATGGTAGGCCTTGTTTCAGACTAGAGCCCAAAGAGGTCTTTAAGTTCCTTCTACAATGACTTTCACAAATTGGGGAGAGCTAAATAAAGAGGATATTGAAGATATATTGGCCTAGATTTACAAAGACATGGAAGACCCACCTCTGTTACCAATAAAATAGTATGGAAAAGGCTATGAGATGATGAAGGAAAAAGGCTATGATGGAACTAGTGGCCTTGGTATAAACAAGACGAGAAGAAGAGAACCCATAATGGCATCTCAAAAACTAAAGAAACCGGGGTTAGGGTTTGAGCCAATCAAGATTGACGGTCCACGTACCCATGTAATTTTGGGTGAGGGAGTAAATGCTTTTGAAAGTGTCAAGACAATCGAGGACTCCCATACTGAGACTGACTCACATGAGTGGTAATATGGTTCTGAAAGATCCTTGAGTGAGTATGAGCTTGATGAAATTTTTTGAGAACTAGGTGAGCCTTCTTTCGATGAAAAATTCAAAAAAATGTTTAACATTGAGCCTTCTAGAGACCCTCCTAAAATCCCAATGAAAAGAGAAGACTGGGTAAAAATATTTTGGCCTTGTGATGATGACGAACCTAAACTGCCACCTAGCCCTATTGACCATAATTCAAACTCATTTCCCCTATTTTGACCATGAGTCCAATTTCCCTGAGTCTAATGAAGATGACAATTGGATGGAATCCTCCTGGGACTTTGAGGACACCTTTGTATTTACCCTTTCAGCCTCAGTTTGCATGCTTTCAGCATCATCTCCACCTTTCACCAACACTGATGATGGAATCTCCCTTATGTACCCACATCTCATTGATTGGGACCAACAAGACTCACCTATCATGGACACTTTTGAGAATGACGAGGCTATTGGTGAATTCATGGGACTTTGTGAAGGAATACTGAGTGGGGACCATAAAGTTGGATTCACTATAGATCTTGATTCTGCAACATACTTCGGGGAGACTGTTCAATCCTCTAGTTGAAAAAGTAATATAAAAAAAAAAGAAAAGACACGTCTTTAGGTGAAAACCATAAGGTGCCTTTTGACGACACAAAAGTAAAAAGAAAGGATGTATTTGAGGGTGAAAACCTCTTTGAGGTGCCCAAGGATGAAGGATTGGAATTTCTTCTTGTTACCCAAGAGAAATCAACCATGCTCTTTGAAGATACCATAGAAGTCAATATAGCCACACCTGAAAATCTCAAAATGGTTCTCTTTGCAGCGTCGTTGACAGAAGAGGAAAAGCCTAAGTTTCAAAAGTTCTTCTCAGAACGCAAGATCAACTTTGCATGGTCCTATGCCGATATTCCAGGATTAGATCCAACATTGGTTTTGTGTCATCTTCCCTTGCTTCTAGATGTAAAACCATTCAAACAAAAGCTATGAAAGATGCACCCAAAAATTTCCTTGCTAGTCAAAGTCAAACTCAAAAAGTTACTAGATTCAGGGTTCATAAGATCGATAGATTATGCCGACTGGATATCAAACCTCGTACCTGTCACCAAACTGAATGGTAAAATCCAAATCTGCACAGACTTTCGGGATTTGAACAAGGCATGTCCAAAAGATGGTTTTCCACTTCCAAATATAGACATCATAGTGGATCTCACAACATGATATGAGATGTTGTCCCTCATGGATGGTTTCTCAGGATACAATCAGATTTGCATCGCCCCAAAAGATCAACACAAAACAAAATTCACTTGTCCTTGGGGTATATACTGTTGGAATGTTATGACTTTTGGCTTGAAGAACGTAAGTGCTATGTATCAATGGGATATGACCATAATATTTCATTATCTCATGCACACGCTGATGGAAGACCGCGTTGATGATCTCCTAGAAAATTATTTAACATGTCGTGATCACCTAAAAGTGCTGGAAGAGTATAAGGTCCATCTCAACCCTAAGAAGTGTGTTTTTGGTGTGACTTCGGGTAAACTCTTGGGGTACATAGTTTCTTTCCAGGGCATTGAAGTTGACCCAAATAAAGTAAAAGTAATCTTGGACATGCCTCCATCGAAAGGAACCAATGAGCTCAAAACATTACAAGGAAGATTGTAGTCCATCAGACGTTTCATTGCACAATTGGCCGATAAATTTCAACCATTCTAGTACTTGCTACACAAGGGCATTCCCTTTGTGTGGACTGAAAAATGTCAAGCGACTTTTCAACAAATCAAAGACTATCTTCTGACACCACCAGTCCTAATGCTGCCTATTGATGGAAAACCTCTGATCTTGTACATTTTGGCAACCACTTCCGCACTAGGGGCATTACTCGCAGATAACGACCATGATGAGAAAGAAAGATCCATATATTACATCAGTCACACCTTGGTTGGGTATGAACTCAACTACACTCCCATTGAACATGCCTACCTCACAGTTGTCTTTGTCACTCAAAGATTGAGACATTACATGTTGAACCATAAAACACAATTAGTGGCTAAGATTGATCCATTGAAGTATCTCCTTAGTCTGGCAACAAGTTGGGAAACATTAATAGGATGGTTGGAAAAATGGGTCATGATACTTAATGAATATGACATACATTACATGGAACACAAAACAATAAAAGGACAGGTCATAGCAGATCAACTTGCTGACACACCCATACAAGGCGATCACCCTTTGGTAGAGAATTCCCAGACTAATCCATATTTCATGTAGACCCTAAATTACCTTGGAAACTCTATTTTGATGGGTCCCATACATTTCATGGCTCAGGAGCTGACATATTATTCATCACACCACAAGAAGATTCTATTCCTAAGTCATTCTGGATCGCCTTCCCATGCACTATTAATGTTGTTGAATATGAAGCACTTGTAATAGGACTTCGAATGGCCATCAAATGGAAAATCAAAACACTCCTAGTGTTTGGAGATTCTCAGTTAGTTATCAATCAAGTCAATGATGAGTATGACACCAAGGATGAGAAGTTGATGCCTTATAAATGCATGGTCAATAGTTTCCTATCATATTTCCATATGATCACTTTTGAGCAGGTTCCCAAAGCACAAAAGAAAGTAGAAGACGCTATGTCCATGATTGGATCTCTCTTAGATATTCCTAGTAATGTGCCACAATTTGAGTTCTTAGTGGAACAACTGTTGGTTCCCGCTTATGATATTCTTGAGTCCGAAATGGTGTGTGAGCTTGTTGGTCCTAATTCCCCTTGGTACTAGGACATGTATGATTACCTCCATTCCTAGAATCTCTTGCCAAACCTTTCTAGTAACCAACGTAAGTCCTTTATTCACAAAACCGCCCGTTATACCATCATTAGTGACACCCTATATAGAAATAACTTTGAGAATACCCTTCTTCGATGTCTCAACACAGATGAAGCACAAACAACCTTACGTGAGGAACATGAGGGTATATGCAGATCTCATTCAAGTGGTCCAACCTTAGCCAAGAAATTCATGAGACTTGGGTACTACTGGACACCATGGAAAAAGATGCCCTTCAGTTTGTGAGAACATGTCGTCAATGTCAGGTGCATAGTGATCTCATTCATGTGCCTGCATAAGAACTTTGACCAGTCACTTCTCCTTTGCTCTTCACACAATGGGGACTCAACCTTGTGGGTAAAATCCATCCAACTTCATCCAATGGCCACAAGTTCATTATCACTGCCACTAAATATTCCACCAAATTGATAGAAGCCATTCCCCTCACCTACATAACCGGTAAGAAAATTTCCAAATTCATCCTTAACTACATTATTTGCCTATATGGTGTTCCCCAATCCATCATCATAGAAAATGGTCATCCTTTAAAAAATTAGGATGTTCGTGAGTTTTGTGAGCGCTTCCATATTCAACATTGTTTCTCCTCGCTCTATTACCCATAAGGTAACGATCAACCTGAGGCATCTAATAAGACAATAATCAAGATTCTTAAGAAGACTATTAATGAAGCTAGTCATGACTAGCATCTCCAACTTAATCCCGCTCTATGGGCTTACCGCACCAGCATCCGTACACCTACTGGTGCCACTCTATTTGCTTTGGTCTTTGGATCTGAAGCTATCCTACCCATTGAGGTCAAAATATCCTCCCTAAGGGTATCCATGAAGGGATTGATTGATGACGAAGAATACCGACAGTCTCGATTGCATGAGCTGAAATTGTTGGAAGAACGTAGACAAAAATGCCTTGACTCACTTATAGGCATATCAGAATCGCCTTTACTAAAGTTATAAAAAAAGAGTTATGGTTTGAAAGTTTGACATTGGTGACTTGGTATTGATGCAAAATCCAAAGAATCAAGCTGACCATGAGAAGCTCGACAAGTTCGAGCCTAATTGGCTAGGTCCTTACATCATCACTATCGCATTTGATTATGGTCCTTACCAGTTAGCTACTCCAGATGGTGAAAAATTAATAGAACCTATCAACAGTTTGCATCTACGCAAATTCTACATATAACATCAGAGAGTTTGGCTAAAAACTATAAAAATACAAAAAAATCGTCACCCTGATGAAAACCTGGCAAATAGGTGTCTTGGTGACACAAAAAAATAAATCAGAAAATATAAAAAATATTAAAGAAAAATATATGTCCAATTGTGAAAACCACTTCGGTGGCGCTTTGGATAAGTACCATGGTGAAAACTTGGCAAACAGGTGCCATGCATAGAAAATCTTTGTTTCGCCATATACTGTCACTCCATTTACCTTTGTCCATAACAAATGCTTGATCTTCCGACACCCTCATGACATTCTTCATAAAGTCCCACTATTTCTTTCCATGGCTGACAATGGTTGACATCATGCCTCACATATCCTCCACCTTTCCTCTCGAGCATGCCCTTTTCCATCTCATTCAACTGGGGAAACACCCTTATCACCTGACTACAATGGGTCTCGCACATGGTCTCATCAATCATAAAATGTCTTGAAAAAATCCATAAAAACTAGAAAATCTCTTGAAAAATATCCAATCAAAAAATCAAAAAACTTTGAAAAACACAAAAACATCAAAATAACACTCAAAAATCCCAAAAACAAAGTCCAATTCCATCGTGTCAGTTGTGTCAGTCTTTGCCATTGTTGAACTACATTATCTCTGCGCATTTGCTACGTAGGCAAGGCTCATCTTAAATGAGCCCCTGAGACATTAGGTCAATCCTTTTAGGTTGTCCAAATAGAATCATGACTCCATCTTTTGTCAAATAAGGAAAATTTAAGTCATGTCGAACTACGAGGTCTCTGCACATTTGTTATGTAGGAAAGGCCATCAATCGATGAGCCCCTAAGGCCGCACTAGGTTAGTCCTATAGGGTTCATCAGATTCACTATCACACACGTCGAATATCTTCAAATAAATCAAATCTTTTTTCGTTAGTCTTGTCGGTCAAAGTCTATCAAAATACATGGTCTTTGAGTGTATGACGTAGGAAACGCCATCATTGATGTGCCCCCAAGGCCCCCTAGGTTCAGTCCCTTAAGATCTATTGAGTCAATTGTCCTTTTTCTCGTGAATGTCTTAAATAAGGAAACTCTTAAAAAAACTTTGGAAATCATTTAGTCGAAATTTCAACTAAATTGGTATGCCAACACTGACATGCGGTCACTTTGGCCATCTAGTCAACCTTGGTCAAACTATCATAACAAGTCAACCTGTCAAATCTTGGTTATTATTCAGATATGTCTTTTTGAAGAACAACCTGTGTCATTTATTTATGCTTTAGGATATGTCTTTCCTGAGCATTGAAACTATCATCTGGTATTTTGAGGGATTCTCTTGACATTTGAGGATCGATCCTCTCGACATCGTCATCCTTTAGGATGTGTCCTTGAATTTGGAATTACCTGACATCTGTCACACATTATCCTGTTCAACATAAACCTAGGCTTCATCAAACTTGGCATCTCGACATCGATACACTTGACATTTGAACATACTTGGTAAACACTTTGGAAAACACTATCTTTAATCTTGTCACACTTGTCATTTGATTTTTCATCATGCTACTAGTTCCTCGAGGATGTCCTGGCATCAGGATTTAGAGGAGCAATGACATTTCATGGCTTGTCTTTCTTGTTTGTGGTTGGTTGTGACAAAAAGACTAGGGCAACTGAGTTCCTTGTATGAGTCATAATCATCCTTGTCTGTGATTGCTTGTTCTATGTGATGGTGCTACCATGCACACCATTGATTTGTGTCATATCATGGTGTTTGTTGGCCATTACAATAATCCACCCAATGATGATTAAAACAACACCTATTAGTATATTGGCAGTATATTGAAGGATTCTTTCTCCACACTAACATCCATCTCCTTATGTCTGGTAATCTCTCTTCTTCCATCCCTTGATGATATCCTATGACATACAAAAATATTATTGCATACATGCTCATATATAGATATTGCATTAGTACATTACGCATTTACATAAATCCATTCACATATTTTCATTTACATCACTAGCATAAATACATCATTTGCATCAATTCATTTGCATTAACATAACATATAAGTGCATTAAACATTTTTCATACATCATCCATATCATGAATGCATACAAATTCAGGATCATAGCATAAAGAATCATATATCACATAATCCATACATACATAATCATACATCAATGCATTCATAATCATAAGCATAACATCCATTAGTGTCAAAAACATTATGCATATATAGAAAATCATCATCATCATCATCATAAAGCAACCATCATACACAAAGTAGCTTCATCATTGGTACTAAGACATCTCATCATAAATGACCATCATCAATGCATACATCACATAAAATATAATGCATCATCATAGGAATTATAACATAGATCACATCACATATACATAATAAAATCATAATACATCATAGCACAACACATAGCATAGAGTCCGCACCAAAAATACATCATATATATAATAATCTCAAAATAATGTCATATGATAGAGTCTCAAGGAATCCCAAAAAAAAATAGAGCTCGTAGGTTCGATGGTCAATATATAAAGTGTCTCAACATAATAACATAATCATATGTCCTAACTAGTACTCTCCTCCTCCCCTCAGGGTGAGGGATGGGGTGACTGATGCTCTATCTCAGGAGTTGATGTTATCTGCTCAGACCTGACAGGCTGACTTTGTGATGACCCAAGTATCAAGTGGATGTTCGATTGTGATGTGACCTATGCCCTAATGATGATGATGCATGGTTGTGATTGGACCTGTACCCTGATGAGTGCCTATGGTTGTGTGATGACCTATATCTCGATGATTGTCCAGATGAGATGGACAGGCTCACACTACTCTAGCTCCTACTGCTGTGACTCTTGTTGTTCCTCCTCGAGCCACTACCTGTCTCACTCCAAGACCGAGTGAGACTCAGCTCTCGTCACTCTATTGACATGGATCTCTCATACAATATCCTATAGTGCGCTCGACTAGAACTCACCCTCACCAGCTCTCTTGCCACCTCTCTCGCCACCTCTCCCATAGGCCCAACACACAACTCTACAAACTCTGAGCACCACTACTGCACCTCCTGCTGTCTCACCACCGCCTAATCCATATCCACCTTGGTAACCTCTAGCTCTGCCTCTAGTGCTCTGATCTAGGCGAGGGCCTCATCTAACCAACTTTGCATAGCTATCAATCATTGATCGATTGTCACATCTTGAGGCAATGGTGGCCTCCGAGCTGGAACCTCCTCACCCTCCACCATCTGATCTTTGATCTACCTCTCCACATCATCCATCTCCTCATCTCTCCCTATATCCTCCTTCCCACTGACATCTAGTGCCTCCTCTCCCATGAACACATCCTCCTCCCTGGCCACTCCTACCTTTGGATGAGGTCCCTCTGGCTGCTCTCCCTCTGCCCTGACCTCCCTCTCTCGCTCCTCTCCCTCACCTACCTATCAAATAGGTGACAACGATGCCTATGCGACTTGATGTCACACTCTCCTCGCCTACCTCCAACCTCTTCCCCCTCCTCGTCCATCTCCTCAGTCTCCTCCATCATCCCAATCATCGCCTCTCCCACCACCCCCTCTGTCTCCCCCATCTCCTCCATCATCCTCACCGTCACCTCTGCCTCCATCCCTCCCTATCCCCCTACCACCATCTCTGCCTTCTTGCCCTACTCGACGCGCCTGTGGTAACATTGCTCGCTAATCCACCGACGCTGGCTAATTTGGATCTTTCAAAGGAAGTGGCCTATGAGTTCACTACCATGCATCAAACTCTAGGGTGGTCCCTGCATCTGCTGGTCCCCCACTCCATCCCCACTGCTATGCTACCAAACTATTAATCTGTTGCTCTGCCACTGTCACTGATATTGGTGGTCCCCACACTAACTCTTGAGATGATCATGCATACTTTGTAGTGCCTACAGGTACATCCTGCTACTTGCCAAACTATCTCAGTACTTGATGGGGCAAGTACATCTCTATGATTAGCTGTGATTGCACCGTCCACCCAATAAGGTACTTGAACTGTCAAAAAAATGATAAATGCTCATCCTCTCTTGGCCACTATTTGCAATCCCTATATGGCCTCCACACAAACTCCACCAAGGTATCAATGGCATGGTGCCAGTATCTTGTATCCCCCACTCGAGTCCGTGTCACCGACCCTGCATATAGATACACATAGGGAATCCCCTCGCCTAACTACCTCTATATCGGAAATTGAAATACTGCAATGTGCTCCCATGCCCATATCATCAGGAGTGTGGTCCCACAACTGATACTAGTAGAATCCCTGTATGTGACATCATGAAGCTAATGGTACAACATCCCTAGTAAGCATGGCCCCCATGCAAACACATTCCTGTCACACATCATTTGGATCAATACATCCCCCCATCCTATCGAGAAACCATGACCTCAATGATCTGGTATCAACACCCCGACTATTAGGGTGCACAACATACACTCCCATTAGCCATAATGCTCAGCTAGAAACTCCTAGCTAATCTTGTACCCATGAATGCCCATCTGTGCTACATCCTCATGGTCATAGTACTCTGTGATGGCTTGTAGTCCTCATCGAGGATCATATACTACCTGCTCTCCTTTGATAGGAATTTGTAGGATCCTGTAGACATCCTCAAGTGTCACTATGGCCTCTCTTGTCAGCAACTGAAAGGAACATGTGTCAGAGTGCCATATCTCCGCCAGCGCTGTCAAGAGACCCCCTGTTTTCCTAGATAATGGGCATATAGGTCACATGAAAAAATCCTAACTTTATAAATCGCCTCTGCTCCCCTGGCCTCAACTTATCCCTGAATGCATATGTAGCCAACTGAAACTCTCATGTATATATTGGCGGTGATTGTATCTGCACACACAAACAAAGGTTAGCACATCATTGAATATCATCCCTATCATCTGACTAATCAAAAGTGCACAAGTAAAATGAGCCTAAATCGAGTGAACTCTAGCCACAGTCAGTTACGCCATTTTTCCCTTCACTTGTGTTGCACAAATCATATGCATTGTTTCATCCCTCAGATGTGCTATGCTATGACGATTTCATCGTTTGGTCTCACAGATGCACCACTTTATAGCAATTGCGTTGTTCCCCCATCAGTTGCACTACTTTTGTGCATATGTGTTGAGTCATCCTGCTTTTGCGTCTCAATCTAGCAATTGTTGCAGGACCCAACACTTGCGTTGCATTTTGGCACTTGTGTTGCACTAGTTCATGATTGCATTGTGTTAACTTGAACCTACCCTACCCCTAGCACATACATTACGACACATCAAATGAGTGCAATACAAATGCATTTGTGTGCTTCACGCATGCAAATGCGTCAAACTACAGAATGACACATTTGAAACCCTAACTTTGAGGCCCTAAAAAGCATGTGAAATGTTAAAATTACAAAGTAGGTACATGGTACATACTGATGCTCCTGAGCGCTTTGGCTGATAGTATGTCCGTACTCAATATCCGTAGTGATTGGCCTCCAAAATCTTCATCTTCGCGTAGTGTCCTCTCGCTTTGAGCTCTGAATTTCCTAAGGGCCACAGTGAAAATGAATTACCTTTTTACCCTCCTCAAGCCTATTTATAGGGTGAAAATTAGGGTTTCCCTGAGGGTTCATAACTGGATGCACTTTTTGGCATGTTTGACCATCCTTTTGACTGCCTTAAACTTGTCAGAATTTGAAACCGATTGCACCATTGTTTTTTTGGTCATCAAATTGACTTATTGGGATAGTTTCCAATTTTTTTTGGCACTTGGCCAAAATTCGCAAATTTTCTCAAGGGGGCATAGATACCCTGTACCTTCGCTGGGGCATATCTGGAACTAATTTTTCTTCGTCACCATGCGATAAACTGCATTATGACAAAGAGTGACAAAATGTAGACACATAAAATTGACTAAGGCCTGCAAACTTTATTTTTCTTCATATTTCTTCTCAACATAATTAAAATATTTAAATTATGTCCTCTAGTCCAAATTCAACTATTAATTAAATAATTCTCAATTATTTAATTAATTCATATATTTTTTTCCTCCTGACTATTTAAATAAATAAATTACATTTATTTTATTTAAATACGTCGCTAATTTCTTATGTTTCTCTATAATTAAATAAATTCCTAAATTTATTTAATTATTATTTACCTACTATTTCCTCTTAATTATTTAAATACATCATTAATTCCTTATGTCTTCTTATAATTAAATAAATTCTTATGATTTATTTAATTATTGTCTACCTTATCCATTTTCTCCATAATTAAATAATAATTATTAATTATTTAATTATCTTATTGACTTTTCTTCTAATTTTAAATAGTCATTTATTTAAATTCCCCACTTTCTATTTTCCCACCAAGTAAATAATTTGAAATAATTATTTATTGTCACATGACCCCACCACTCTTGAATTAAATTAATTTTTAATTCGAAAGGTCAACATCACCTCTTTAATCAAATAAATTTAAATTATTATTTGATTCTCTAGCAGCTTCATTTTTCGTGCCCAATATCTTCTTGTCACATGCATTCTTGACCTTTGATTTGATTTTCCTAAAATCAAATCTCAGCCCTTTATTTCAAACTTTACCCTAACCCTAATTGCTAGTTGTCACATGCAATTTCAACCTTTGATTTTAAGGATTTGTCAAACTTTCAATCCTGGCCATTTATCCAAAATTGAATTTTCTATAAAAAGGAAATGTTAACCTCATTTGTCATACTTCATACTTCAGGACTTCATGCTTGTACATCACTTTTCTATAAAAAGGAAATGTCAACCTCATTTGTCATACTTCATACTTCAGGACTTCATGCTGGTACATCTGATGATTTCATGCCTATACAACTTCTGAGTACACTTGTAGCTTTGAGTCAAATCCTTCAATATTTGCTTGAGTCTTTGTCATAGGTTATAGTTGCTCACAAGAATTTGAGAGCAAACATTTTTTTACAACAAATGGAGAAGGGAAATTAAGGTTAATCATGGAGGGTATGAAGGCTATTTGGAGAAATTGTTCATTTATTTTATGCTATTTTCCTCCTTTGTGCTTCATTGTTTAGCTAGGGTTTGTTTTATGCATTTTATTTCATGATAACCTAGATTTTTACGTTTGTTACACACGGTACTAGGAGAGTCACTTTGGATAGTCATGCATAAAGTAGTGCAACAAAACCTCATCAAGGTCAATGATCGCCCAAAATATGAGGATCCTAGCTTCAAAACCATGGTATAATGAGAAAGATTTGTGTGAATTCTACAAAATCAAAAGACACACAACAAACAATTGCATGAGACTCAAACACCTTATCCAAGACTTAATAGAAAAAGGAGAAGTGGATGTCGAACATCATCCCAAAAACAAGGACCTTCAAATATACAAAAACCCAATCCCAAACCACACTAAAAGGAATGACAAAGGAAAGTGTTGATGTTGATGTCACTCGCAACAACAATGCAGATAAATTCCTCATAGACAAACCGCGAAAAGCCTATCCTTCTTGAAAGACTTAACACAAGGTAACCTAGGGGTGTCCATATAGTAGGAAAAGGTTGGATTAGTTCAATCCCAAGTCTCTCGACTTGTTAATCTCAAAGGGAATACAATTGTTTCTAGTTTCATTAAGAATCATAAGCATTCTATACAAGATTTCCAATTCAATTATAGAATAATATCATGAAATTGAAAGATTTGAAATAATATTTCATGAACATCAACAATTTTTCTATCACTTAAGTAGATTTAGCTTTAAGTATTCAACAATTTCATAGAAAATGAAAGATTTTCAATAAATTTCCATTCATTCATCTATTTTTTGAAACATTTTCAAGAATTTAGACATCTATTCTAAAATAAAGCATAAAAAATACTGAAAATTGAAATTTCTCTGGGTTATTCTCCACGCATGCCCTAAAGAGTTAATCAAATCAAATCGAATTTCTTTATACTTCACCAGATTGATTCACAACTACATATAAAATGATGTGATATTTTAAACAGAGGGGTTTTAGTTTGGACACCGAGTAGGTTCTATATGCACCCTTAAATGCCACAACACACAGTCTTGTTTGGTTGAACTAAAAAAACCAAATAAAAAGATTCATGAGATAGGTAGCTATCAAATTGGCTTTGATATTGATTAATTTCTATGTGCATACAAGTTTTTAGACCAGAATGATTCAAAAAATAGGAAAAAAGAACAAAACTTAGAGAAGTTTTGGCTCTTCCGACATCCACAAATTTTGAACTTAAAATAAAAATAAAGTAGTAAATGGCCTTTTATAGGAACAAGGCCTCAAGAGTTCAAACTTAAAGTTTATCCAGAGAATCATAAATAAAAAATCAAAATGTAGCATGTGGCATGAGCCAATTGTCATCAGAATCTTCTAGACGAAGTCAAAGCTTTGACTTCCTCAGCAACAACACTTTTCACTTTCAAACTACGGTATGCAATACTCTGCATAAATCAAGGCTATCAAAATCCTTTAGAATACTAGACAGGGAACATCCATTGGGACTGGGAAGAACCTGCAAAAATCAATTGTAACAAAATATTTATAATGTGACACTTTCAGTATCCGATATCTAGTACTATATAGTCATAAAATTGCACTGCCTGTAATTTCACATACATTCTTGTATCCACTTTAGTTTCCATTCCCTTAGCATCTTGAGTAGGCTCATTTTAGCCCCTACATCATCCTTTCTTCCCTCTCAGGATGCTCCAACACTCCCTTTTAGCAGCTACCTTCGCATGTCTGCTTTGCATCGGACCTTGCACTTTTACCATTCATGTTGTTTTGTAGCATGACGTGTCCAGACACTAGCGCACTGCGCAGACATCTGTGCATCATAGGGACGTCCTACAATGTTTTAACATTCAAATGACCATTTTCATGCATGTTTTCCTTTTGTCATCTCCTTTGGACGGTGGTAACGACTCGAGATTCCTTGTAACTTCCCGGGAAGCTTCTTTTCCCTCTTTAAAATTCATCTTTTCACTTCATTTGCAACTCTCTTATGCTTCCAGCTTCACTCTATCATCTTGGCTTCTCCCTTTTCCCTCTCTTGCTTGCACATCTTCCTTATTTGTTACAACTTCAAGCACTCTCAAGCTCTCTTAGCAACACTCTTTGTAGCCCTCTTAGCTCTCGCATTTATCTCCCTTTCCTTATGCTTGCAAGCATCTTGGGATTCCATATCCCCTATCATTTGCATCTTTACTTCACTATACAGGTTCTCCTCCTTGAGCGAAGATTGATTTTATCACCTCTTTTGTGATATGAGTTCTCCTCCTTGAGTGGGGTTTTCTTTTATCTCTCTTACTTGATGGTGCAGGTTCTACTCTTGAGCGGGTTTTTCTTTTAGCACTCGCTTTGTTCACTCTCACTTTCTATCTGGCTGTTCGTGGAGGTGGGAACACCAAAATGGGGGTTTGACTGAGGAAAACCCCTATACGGCCCCAACACCTTATCTAGATCTTACAAACAAAGGTATTGGAGATATCTACTAGCTGGAGGTTTCATTACTTGTGTGGTTGTGAGCATCTTCTTTCCTTTCTTCTCCTTATCTTTATCATTTCTATTTCACTTTATTTCAGTTTTATCACATTGTCATTTTCCTACATTCTGTAAGTTCTTAGCAATTAGATTGTTAGCAATCATTTAGCCATTTTATGTGATAAACTCACTCTCTGATCTGTACGAGATGCCAGTGCACCTCTGAGACGCAACACACTGCACTGTCGTCCGTATTCTGTGTTGACATCCTCTAGTCGAGAGCTCATCAATTTGTCCAGAGAATCTTCATGACCTACTCTTTTGGATTCTAGAAGTCTTGTGCTATTCCCAAGGTAGTTTAGGGTATTTCACCTTGTGAGGCTCTCTAAATGAAGAGAACTCGGGAGTAGCGAATCCCCCTTCTCTACATTTTGGTGAACCTGATGTGAAGCGGGTATTTTTTGAAAAAAACTAGGAATTTTTATTTTCCCCTACTTGGTGGGGTCATAACTTGGCAGTCAAATTTTAGGGACTGATGCAAGTTTGGACCCCAAATTCTGCTTTGAAGACCTCTATAAATGCAAATTACTAGAACATAGAAAATATCAAAAAAATCATAATGAATTTAATATCTCCTTTTATTAGTTCAATATCTAATTTTGTTCAAAATGTTAATGATATTCCATTTCATGCATGTGATAGTGACTTGGCTTTTCCCATGTCACTTTATCTTTGATCCTTCTCATGAGATTCCTCTTGCTTTAGAGGATATCTTGTTGCAAGAAGATGAAATAATTGATACCTTTCTTAATATTACTCTACCTTCTCTTCATTCCAATGCACTCTCTTCTAGAGATGATGCACTTGTGAATGATGAGTCTACTCTTCATTCCGATGCACTCTCTTCTAGAGATGATGCACTTGTGAATGATGAATCTACTCTTCATTCCGATGCACTTTCTTCTAGAGATGATTCATTCGTGAATGATGAATCTCTTATACCCTTCAATGCAATCTCTTCTAGAGACATTGCATTTTTAAATGATGAACTTCTTATCTATTCCAATGCACTCTCCTCTAGAGATGATGCATTAGCAAACGATAAATCTCCTTCCACATTTGATCCTGTTTTGATCGATGTTGAGAATATGTATTCAAATAATAATTCTACTAGTTGTGATGAGTCTGTAAATGTAATCTACATCTCCGCTTCCCCTCAAAGGCCTAAGAGACCTGTCATTTACATGACTTCAGCTAGTCCTTCTCCTAAAAGGATTTTTTCTATTGATGGTGTTCCATTTGATGGTGATTCTTTTGATCTTTCTAAGGCTCCCTCTTATAGAGTGGTAGCCCATGCTTATGAGAATGGAAAAAATAAAAAACTAAGCCTTCTTCAAGCTCATAAACCTATGACTAAAGCACCCAGTTATTATGATCTTGTCGAGCAACTTCAAGTTACTCTAGCTAAGATCTCATTGTGGGACTTGCTTCAGTCTGCTCCTGTTTATCAAGGTATGCTTCAGGAAGCATTGCAAAGGATCCTCTTGCCTTCTTCCGCTAGGCCAATGGATGCTAATGCGTTGATGGTGTATATTCGTGTGGATTCACCAAATATTACATTTTATCCACAGGAGCTCCCACCTCCAGAAGTACAAAAGCAAGCAGATCCTTTAATGATTATAGTTAACATTAATAAAATCAACATTAGATGTACTCTCATTGATGCTGGTTCAACACTCAATGTATGTAGCATTGATCTACTGCCTAAGATTAATATTGATCCATCTTCTCTTAATGCTTCTTCTATTTACATTCATGGGTTCGATAATGTCGGTCAACAAGCCCCGGGAATGATAGTATTGCCTTTGAGGTTGGGACCCATTACCGTACCCACCCTTGTATATGTTATGGCAGAAAAGTTACCTTATAAAACCTTCTTCTCGGTAGACTGTGGATTCATGTTGTATTGCCAAAAATTGTATACTCTTGAAGAAAAAGATAATTTGTGGTAAAACTAGGTCCTACTTTAGGCACCTTCTATCAATCACCCCTTAAAATTGCATTTATATGCCCCTAATACTCATGATTTTGGACTTTGAGGCCTAATTCACTCATAAAACCACTTAACTCCTGACAAATATCACTAAAACCACTCAAATTTTGTGAAACCCACCAAAAATATCTCTAGTGGGACTAAGTCGCCCAAGGTGGTGACTTAGTCCCTTTTGGGGTATTTTCCACTTTTGAGTGGGAATTTCATCAATTCAATTTAAGTTTTCAATGGATGTCGGCCTCTTAGGTCTAAATAACGGGAAAATTGGGTGTTGATGCTTATAAATACACATTTTAAGTCATTTTTCACATCTCCTAGTCATTTTTTACAAAGCAAAAATCAAAAGTCAAGAGAAAAAGTATCTTACACAAGAAGATTCACTAGCATTTTGCAGCAAAGTTGAAGCTTTAGGGCAGAAAACTAGGGTTTTTGCAAGTCTTCAAGCTCACTTTTTGTTCAAGATCTCACATTGCAAAGGATTGATCATGGATGCCTATGGTGAATCATGGAGAAATCTAGGTTGAAGAGATTCAACTAGCCATCAAATCACACCTAATGACTTGTTTTCAAAGTTATTCCATCATCCATGTTCTTATCTTCAGACTTAAGGTTTGCATTACATTTTACATATCATTCACATTCATTTGAAGATTTGTAGGGTTTCTTGCATTGAAGTCTTGCATCATTCAAGTGCCATTTAACCACCTCATTTTAGCACATTAGAATGGGGTTTTATCTCATTTTCAACTTTTCCCAGTCTTAGACACACTTAGGGCTAGGGTTTATGTAGATTTTATCATCCAAAAAGTTTAAATACCAACTATGGGTTTGACCAAGGCAAACCTCCCATTAGAAACCAATTTATCTTCTATTTTGCAGGGTTTTTCAAAGATTCAGATCCATATTTCCATCAAAAAGCAGAGTGGAGGTTGTGGGCTTTCGTTTCCACTTTCGGATTTGCAAAAAATCTAGAGTAGACTAAGTCACCCATAGTGGCAACTTAGTCCCACTACACTACGTTTTTAAGAATGTTTTATAGTTTCAGACACCCTTTTGGTAGAAACAACTTTCTGGGCAGTTTCCTAGGTCTGGGACTAAGTCACCCAGCGTAGCATAAGTGTCCAGTTGCCTTGAAAATCAAAATTTCTAGAATTTAAGTGGTATCTACAATCTCCAGTCTACTCCTCATCAGTTTCCAAGTGCATAGTTCATGTTTTTCATCTTCATTTTGTTTTTTATTTCATTCATTTTACTTTTCTGCATATCATGTTGTGTTTTCAAACAAGTTACTTTTCTTAGGTTTTGCATCATTAGATCATTTCAATTCCATATTAGAACATTAGAACATCTTAATTAGGCATAATACATCTCATTTACATTAACTTTGAGTATAAACCCTTGCATTTTGGACCCCATCCAATCCCCTTTCTCCTTTTAGGCAAAAAACCCTAGGAGGAGCAAAGCATTGTGAGGGAAACCCAAAATCATTGTTTACATTTTGGTGAACCTGTATCTTTTGAACATTATTCCTTTCTGATTTTAAGTGCATCCTAGGTTTCATTTTCATTGCATATTACATTGGTTAAACTTGCATCGTAGGGTTTTTAAATTGCATTAGTGAACAACTCATTTTAGTCTACATTATTACATCTTGTTTCATAGGATAACAGTGAAATTCTGCATTTACAGTGTGGCTTTGCATTACACAATCCTAAACACATTCATATCAATCAGAATACTTAGAAAAACTTCAAAAATAACCCTAATTGGACTAATTCGCCACCTTGGGTGACTTAGTCCCATTGTCAATTTTGCATTTCTGTTTTCTGCATTCTATTTCCCATTTGTAAAATTCTTGTTAGATTTAGTCATTGCTCTATTTTTGTACAATTATTTACTATTCTACTTGAATCATTCACATATGTACTATTTACTCTAATGGAAATCATAGATAGCATTAGATTTTTACAATGTTCATTTTCAACATTAGTTCCTAGTTCATTTAGACCAGATTCATTAGAAAAAACAAACAAAAAATTTACAACATCACATAAACCAATCAAAATAATGCTTCATTTTAGGACAACCATATCATCCAAACCTCTTAGTAGTGATGAATTGGATAGATTAGATGAAACCTTTCAAGGTTTCCTCTCACTAAGTTCATCCACTAAGACTTGTGATGACAAACCTAAACCGCTTAGTGACAACCTCTCTCCCAAACCTTTCGGTTGTGATGAATTGAGTATGTTAGATGAAGCCCTTGAGGACTTCATCTCACACAAGCCATCTGGAAAGGTTTGTTGTGAACTAGAAAAAAAAAATATGTTAATGTCATTAAACCTCAACTTGTTATTTACCCACCTTCACATTAACCTCAACCTCCACCTAAACCTGAGTTTACCCTTTATCCACCACAACATGATGTTGTTTCACACACACACTACACTAGAAACAATCCGCAACCCCAACAACCCCCTCCAACATCCTTACCTTTACCAAATTCTATTTTTCCTAGTGCTCCTCACTTAAACTCACACCTTATGGAGTATGATCTCATTGGACAACTTAAGAATACTCCCACAAAGATATCCCTTTGGGATCTTCTTCAAAATTAACCCAATTATCATTCAATGCTTCAAACAACCTTGCAAAAAATAGTGGTTCCTCCTAGTACAAACACAAGTGATGTGGCAACTCTTCTAGAGGGAATGAATACACTTAATGTAGACATTACCATTCATCAGCATGAGCTCCCCCTATTAGAATTAAGGATACAAAATGAGGCTTTTATGATCATTTCCCAATATAATACAATAGGCATTAAGCAAACCTTTAGTGATAATGGCTCTGCCCTCAATGTGTGCAGTGTGAAACTTCTCGATTGATTACATGTGGATAAAGCACAAATTAAACCTGATTCCTTATCCATTAGAGGATTTGACAACACAACAAAACAACTGCTTGATATAATCACTTTACCTATAATAGTCAAAGTGGTTACCTTGCAAACTCCTATTCTTGTCATGCCCTATGATCTCACATATAATCTTCTCTTGGGTAGGCCATGAATTCATGAGATGCATGCGGTACCTTCAACTCTTCATCGCATAATGAAATACATCTATAATAACAAAGTATATCAAGTTGAGATAGATCCTGATCCTGAGAGTTGTTTGCAACTTGAAAAAGGAACAAGTCCTTTGAATAGTTTAATTCCAACCTCTCATATTGACCCTGTTTAGACCAATAAACAAGAAACAAAATCCATGTCTAAATTGCTCGATGATGATTGGGAAACATTAGAATTTACTCCTTCATTCATGGATGAATACATAATTACTCACAAGGAGACATAAAAGCAAGAGCAACCAACAATTATGTCTACTCAGAATTCACAAGAATCTTCCCCTTCCTCTATCTCACCTCCCTTGGACAAAAACACATATTACACAACAAATTTTGATGAGATAGATTATCAACAACCCCCCAATCCCAAGGAAATGGAAAGACTTTATGGACGCGGTTACGATCTTATGAAACAATTGGGTTACAATGGTAAAGGATGTGGAAAACATGAACAAGGAATTTCTGTCCCTATTGAGCCTAATACACAAGACATAAATACTAGTTTAGGACACTCATTTTCTAAGAAAACAAAAGCAACTCAATGACCCTCATTAAATATCAACAACATCACATGTAAACCACAAACTACACTTATGCTCAAACATCCTAAATTTCTTGATCTGAATTCTCCACCATCTTGGGAGTATATTGAAAGTGATGAAGCCTTGAAACAAATGCTAGGTGCTATTAATAAATCATCTTCCTCTAAATGAAATGTTACTTGCGCTATGATAAGTTCAAAGCCACAAAATACCGATGATCATGAGAAAACCATGGGACCATATGACCCTAAGTTTCCTAAGTTGAATGCACTCCCTCTAGGAGATGTAATTGATATGAAAATGGGCATCATTGATACAGAAAAGGTCATTAAGATTGGGAAGTGCCTTGATGATGAAGAACAAGAGGATACTACACTTTTACTCCATGATTTTCCTAAAAAATATTCTTGGAAATATTTTGATATGCCAGGTATAGACCTAAAAATTGTCACACATAACATTGTTCTTGCAAATGATACTAAGCCTGTTCAATAGAAGATATGAAAAATGAATCCTAAGATAGCCTTGCATGTTAAAGGAGAGCTTGAAAAACTCCTCGACGCAGGTTTCATTCATCTTATTGATTATTCTCCTTGGATCTCAAATATTGTTGCAGTTGCTAAACCTGATAATCGTATTAGGATATGTACAAATTTCTGTGATTTGAATAAAGCATCCTTAAAAGAAGATTTTCCACTTCCTAATATTGACATGATTGTGGATTCAACTACTGGACATGCTTTGTTGTCATTCATGGATGGATTTTCTGGTTATAATCAAATCTTCATCAACCCACAAGATCAATACAAGATAACATTCACAATTGTTTGGGGAACATTTTGTTGGGTTATGATGCCTTTTGGACTAAAGAAGGTAGGCACAACATATCAAAGAGAAATGAAATTAATATTTCATGATTACATACATAAAATATTGGAAGATTATGTTGATGACATCCTCACGAAATCCTTATGACGACAAGACAATGTGACTGTCCTTCGCTAGATCTTTGAATGAATGCGTAAATACAACATGAGACTGAATCCGAAAAAGTGTCTTTGGAGTAGATAGTGGAAAAATTTTAGGGTTTATCATATCTCACGGAGGCATTCAAGTGGATACAAAGAAAATTGATGCTATCATTAACATGCAACCTCCTCGCAATATTTCTCAATTATGCATGTTACAAGGATGAATACAAGCCATCCGTCATTTTGTCACTTCTTTAGCCGATAGAACGTTACCTTTCACACATCTCCTCAAGAAGGATGTTCCTTTTGATTGGAATGAGGATTGTAAACATTCCTTTGAGAGTTTGAAGGAATACCTTGTAGCTCCACTTTTTTTATAGCCTTCTATTCCAAACAAACTGTTCATCCTTTACATTGTTGCATTTTCTCATGCTCTTGCAACATTGTTAGCTCAGAAAGACGATAATGGAAAAGAACATCCTATTGATTACATTAGTCAAACCATAATCAATTATGAAACCCAATATATGCCCATCGAAAAGCAATGTTTAGCCCTTGTATTCACTACTAGTAAATTGTGACATTATTTACTAAATGCCGAAATACAAGTCATGACAAAATTTGATCCTCTCAAACATCTTTTCAATAAAATAAACTTATCAGGATGTCTAGCTAAATGAGTTATGTTTTTAACTGAGTTTGACCTTAAGTTTGTTTTGTAAAAAGAAATTAAAGGACAAGCCTTGACTGACCATTTAGCTGATGCCCCTTCCCCTCTTGCGTTACCCGGTAATGATTCTTTTCCTGATGATAGTGTATTGACAACCAGTGTTTCTACATGGACATTATATTTTGATGGATCTAAGTGTAGAACAGGTTCTGGTGCTGGAATAATATTAATTCCACCTGAAGGAAAACCTATTCCCTTGTCATATCACTTAAATTTCCTATGTACAAATAACATTGCTGAATATGAGGCCTTAATCGCTAGAATACGCTCTACTTTAATTATGGGCATTACATATATCAAGATATTTGGTTACTCACAATTAGTAATCAAACAAATCAATGGTGAATATCAAGCTAAACATAATAAATTATCCAAATATAAAGATCTCACAATGTCCTTGCTAGAAAAATTTAATTCCTTCACCATTGATAACATCTCACGAAAAGACAATCGACATGCAGACACAATGGCCACCGTTGCTTCTCTTATATCCCCATATGATCCTTCACAAGATATTATATTCACTGTTCATCCCATCATAAAAAATTCCATCACTAATATCACTCTCACTACATTAGTTGCAACCAAGAATGATTTGAGTGAATGGTATGATGCTATTTATAACTATATAAAAGATGGTACCCTTCCTGAACCTGTCGCAACTAACACCCGCTCTTGTCTAAAAAAATTAGCCACCAAGAACATCATCCTTGCCGATGTGTTATATCGACGATCCTTTGAATTTTTTTTACTTAGATACCTTAAGGATTCTGAAATTAATATGACACTCAAACAGGCTCATGACAGAAGTTGTGAAGGTCATTTTGGTGCAAAGACCCTCGCACAAAAACTCCTTTGTGTGGGTTATTACTGGAAAAATATGGAAAAAGATTGTTATGTGTATGTTAAGCGATGTCATAAATGTCAAGAACATAGTCATTGATTTCATGCTTCTACTTCTTAGCTCTTTTCCCAAATCCCTATTTGGTCATTCTCTGTATGGGGGCTAGATATAATTGGAAAAATATCCCCGCCATCTTCCACTGGACATACGTTTATCATCACTGCCATTGATTATTTTAGGAAATGGATAGAGGCAATTCCTCTTTGATCTACAATTGCTGAGGTAATCTGTCACTTCATCCTTGAGCACATAATTGCTCGTTTTGGGCTTCCTTCTGCATTAGTCTCTAATAATGGCACACCATTTAAGAATAATGATGTGAAGAAGTTCTTGGAGACTTTCCATATTCAACACCATTTTTCGACACCTTACTACCCACAATCTAATGTTCAAGATGAGTCAACTAATAAAGTCCTTGAACAAATTTGAAAGAAAAATATTAACACCAATCACAAGGGCGGGCACACACAATTGCATTATGCACTTTGGGCTTATCGCACAAGTGTTCGTTCCTCCATAGGATCGACACCTTATAACCTAGTTTATGGTACTGAGGCAATCATGCCCTTGGAGTTAGAAATCCCAACGTTATGGTTTTCTCTTAAAGGTTTGATTGACAATAACACTTATAAGACTGAATGATTACATCAACTTGAAATGCTTGATGAATAGTGCATTAACGCTCTTGAGCATCTTCATGCTTATTGCGAAAGGAAACAACATTATTACAATCTCAATGTCATCCCTCGCACATTTGACAAGGGTGACTTACTTCTATCTGCAAATCAACGCAATGCCAACACCGACCCTAATGAACGTGGAAAATTCAGCCCTAATTGGTTAGGACCCTATGTTGTCAACAAAAGCTACGGGTCTGGTGTGTATTTCTTAATGGAACTCGATGGAACACCCCTTAAAGAACCAATCAATTCCACGCATTTGTACCGGTATTATGTTTAATTCCTTTTGAATAGTATGAATTATAAATCAGTGTTGTTAAACCTTATAGGATCTTTCCTTATACGCTTTCACACTGCTTCATTTTTGAAAACTCTCTTACAGGTTTGTCTTAAACACTAAAGTGATTATTTATATTTCCTTTAGGTTTCATGCTATTCACTTTCATCTTGTGTTGTGATAAGTTAAATTTAAATTAGCATAACATAATCAATCATTATGTTGTATCTAAAATAAAACTGTGATATGTTTTAATTAGATCACATACACTTTGTTAAATCATGAAGACATTAATTAAAGTAATCTTGCCAAGGTCATTTAATTAAGCACATTTCCATTTAACATTCAATCACATTTAGACAAATCATAAAACATAATTTTTTTCTCTATATATACATATCTCCACAGTTTTATGTACATATCATCATAGAATACAACATCACCAAGGTCTGTGAGAACTAGACCCCTCAACATCTGGTGCTCATGATCCGATACCTGAATGTCATGAGATGGTCATGTGTGATCGTGATCGAGATCCACCAAATATAAGTGCAAACTCTAGACCTTGTGCTCACCCAAGGGCCACATCTCTCTCCTCCCGTAGTCGTGCTATCTCTGCCTGCATCCTCTCCATCTTTGTTGGACTCTAGGATGACTACCCTGTGGTCTCTGCCCAATGCAGTCATCTCCTCATGCTCTTATAAGCTGCTCGTAGTCTTGTGAAAGGTCTAAGTGAATCTGGATCTTCATCCACAATAGGTGGGGGCATGTAATCAGGATTCACCTCCTCCTCGTCGATGGATGTAGGTACTATCTCTGCAGTAGCCTGACGATAGAACTCTCGCCAGTCTCTCGTCGCTCCTGCAAGGTAGAAACGTCACACAATTAGTAATAATCATCATGATATACATAATCGATCAATTAAATTTATAAAATAAAATATCATCACCTATATCATGGGTCGGATAAGCAATCTCAATGTCATCCTGTACTGGGGGCATGAAGGTTGTGCTAGCCTCCCCTCAGCTATGAGAAATGGTGCGAGTTACAACTGCTACTCATGACCTCATCCTATGGATGGGAGAGGAATCTCCCCCCTCATGATGGTCCTAAGCTACTACCTCATAATTCTCACTCAAGGGTGGCTTCTCCTCATACTCTTCCTCCTCATCCTCTTCATACTCCTCCTCATCCTCCTCCTCTCCCTCCTGATCCTCATAATTTGGATCAGCCTCCTCATCATACTCATCACATTAGTAAATATATTGGAAGGCCTGTAGTGTGTCTCCTCAGCCCTATCCTCCTACTCATCTCCATCATCTGGTAGTGGCTCTGCATCTCCCACTGGCTCATCCATCGAGAATACTAGTGCTAGTTGAGTCATTGTCCACCACTCATGCTTTTTTGTGGCACCGACGTCATCTGCGTCAGAGAATGGCAGTTGGTCATGATCAGAATCATCGGAGTCAATATTGACTACATGCTCGAGCGTGAGTCGCACTGTATCACCTGGTCTCCGAGCACTCCATGTTGATCTCCCAAAAGAGGATAATGTCTGAGGTAGTGTCTGCACCTGTCCAAATTGCCGCATGTCCCGATCATAGTAAAATGGTCGTATTACATGGTCGTGGCGGCCAACCAAAAATATATCCATCTGCATCCTCCTCAACTATTTGGTATAATTTGGCCACTGTAATGTTAGCTAATAAGGTCTCCAAAGGACCTCATCCTCATCCAGTCAGTCAAATCGTACCCTCCAAAAATGCAAATCACCATACTGCCATAGTCGCCGTAGAGGATACCCGAAAGCCCGTGGGTATCTTACTGTTGTCGCACATGGATAGACAACTAGTTTGGTACATGTAATGTGCTCAAGGCACCACACCTTTAGAAGTGTGTAGTGCACCATACTATCCACCTCTCAGAATATAAATTGCCCCAAATCATAATAGAGACATGCCAACATACTTTGACCCCAGGTGTATACTATCCACTACTCTACCATCCCTCAAATCATGTGGACTAGTCCTCTCTCGAGGTGAGCACCCCGGCCATCAGGGATGAGAACTAGTGCTATGGTGTGCATCATAATGCGTTGAACCACTAGTGCCTGTGAATATAATAACATGGAAAAATCAATCCATCCTCTAACTCGTGCATCATGAACTGGACCATCTACACAATACTGTAAATCAACCCTTTGCTCATGGAAGGTGCGATATCTAAGGAAATATACTCTCTCCTCGAATTGGCATGTGGAGAATCCGATGTACATCCTTGAGTGTGATCGTCATCTCTCCCGTAGGTAGATGAAATGTGCATGTATCTACATTCCATCGCTTGCAGAGATCCATCAACATAGCATTGTGGTATCTCATAGGAGGTATAAGATATGCCCAATATATTCCCACAGCCTGAAGATGCTCTATCTCCCATGCTAATAGTGCTAGAGCTAGATCTCTTAGAAAGCTTAATTGTATCCCTCCTAACCATTGTCGTCCTTGGGTGGGTACCTATAAAATTTACAAAAATATGCTTTAAAATTCATCTAAAATCTTTCATTTTTATGTTTTTCATAATGCAAGTGTGCTAAAGTTCATCTAGTGTGCTTTCCTAAAGGCCCTAGACACTTTAGAACCCTTTTGGGGCATTTTACAAAGAAATGAGATACTTCGCATAGAAACATGACACTTTGCGAAGAAACGGGACACTTTGTGAACAAAAGGGACACTTTGCAAACAAAAGGGACACTTTGCGAAAAAAGGGAACACTTTGCAAAAAAAAATTCCAAGATCCTTAATCAACCTAGATATACCTCAAAATTCATTAAACCATTACAAAATCACAAAACGAAGATTGTAGAATCAACCCACCTCATGTTGACGCTTGTCATGCGCCACCTGGTCTCAAAGAATGTCCAATTGTGTAGGTGTGTACCCTCATCTACTTGGCATTTTTCGTCTCACAAATCACTCTCACACTACAAGCAGGTAAAATGAAATAGCAAGTGACAAATTACTTTCTTTTACCTCTTTAACCTATTTTCATTTCTTTTTACTACATCATGCATTAGGTTTTCTTCTATCTTACGCATTACTTTTCAATACAACATAACGAGAGCTAGGGAACTCCGTTTTCAAAGTCATTTGATGTGTTGGAATCGTGATTCCACACCCGACATCATGAAATTTATATTGTTATGTGATATGGTAGTTGGATATGTCCTTCATTATGATATTTTAGATTCGACATGGCTAGATTGCTACTTTGATTCCACCTCTGTAAAGCAAGCAGAATCAAGGGGGGCATACATCTACCGTTGAATTTACTTTCTAAGAGTTAGGAAAAAGGATTTTTGATAACTAATGAATTTCTGTTGCAGGATGCGGTTTCCTAATGTTGTGGTTTTGTAGATAACTACATTGGGGGCTTCATTCTCTTGGATTTTGAATGAATATCCTTTTATAAAGTAACGTGCACTATTTAAAATACTTTAGCTTGCATATGCACATAGAGTCATATGGGTGCTAAAGTGGGGGCTTAATGTATTTCCAAAAATTATACTCTTGAAGAAAGAGACAATTTTGTGGTAAAACTAGGTCCTAGTTTAGGCATCTTCTATCAATCACCCCTTAAAATTGTATTTATAGGCCCCTAATACTCATGATTTTGGACTTTGAGGCCTAATTCACTCATAAAACCACTTAAATCCTGACAAATATCACTAAAACCACTCAAATTTTGTGAAACCCACCAATAATATCCCTGGTGGGACTAAGTCACCCAAGGTGGTGACTTAGTCCCTTTTGGGGTATTTTCCACTTTTGAGTGGGAATTTCATTAATTCAATTTAATTTTTCAATGGATGTCGGCCTCTTAGGTCTAAATAATGGAAAAATTAGGTGTTGATGCTTATAAATACACATTTTAAGTCATTTTTCACATCTCCTAGTCATTTTTTACAAAGCAAAAATCAAAAGTCAAGAGCAAAAGTATCTTACACAAGAAGATTCAATAGAATTTTGTAGCAAAGTTGAAGCTTTAGGGCAGCAAACTATGGTTTTGTGCAGGTCTTCAAGCTCACTTTTTGTTCAAGATCTCACATTGCAAAGGATTGATCATGGATGCCTATGGTGAATCATGGAGAAATCTAGGTTGAAGAGATGCAACTAGCCATCAAATCACACCTAACGACTTGTTTTTGAAGTGATTCCATCTTCCATGTTCTTCTTATTGTTATCACCTGGATTAGCACCCTACAGAATATAAACTCAACAATCCAGTGTAACATGGGAAGACCTCTAAAGCTGTGGGTCACTTATAGATAGAGGTCAACCTCCAGAGAAGGTCGGCTTCCTATGGTGTCACCTAACTACTGATCTTGTAAGGAAAAGGGAGAAGGAGAAAGCATAAAAACTAATGAAAACACTATTTCTACGGTGATGCACAAAATTTACTAAGAAGACACATAACATAGTTTACACACACAATTTCAGTCAATGACAAAAGCTTAGTTGTACACAACTCAATCACATACATTTTCTGCATAAACATTTCATGAAAAGGTTTGTATGGCTACACTCCTAGAAGGAAGAAATAACTTCATGGCTAGAGAGTACTGCATTTTTTGAACACGTCTCACAACCTACAAAAATACATATTGCTCTCCAAAAAGGTGTAGAAATAAGACATAACCACAAGGAATCATACAGTTTCACAAGTAGTTTCATCAATTGTACGAATGCACACAATCTAATAGAAGGATCGAAAAGTTAAAGCACTCATATTCATTGATTTCAATGGTGAAACACTGATATGCATGCCTGTCATGAGTTACAAAACATAGCCTCTCTTCTAAAAAGAACTCCACAAGTTACAAAATCAGAAAAGCACCAGGTCAGAACTAACTACAAAAAGACAAAAATGCCATATATACGAAAGAGTGTCGGCCCCTTAGGGCTTACAAAATATATGTCTTCAGAAAAATCTCCCTTAGATTTTTTGCATGAAATTAATGTTGCATTCAAGTGTGTCCCTGTTGTCCATGTCGGTGAAGAGTCATTCCTAGGAGAAGCCTTTAGATCTTTTGCAGCTACCGCATTCACTTATGGTCCTCGTGTCCATCTTCGAACCTCCCTGTCGAGCTGCTTTGAATGTTCCTGAGCTCATAACAGATCCATGTTGTTTTCACTCTATTGACCTTCTTCGCAGGGGGAGTCAAACAGTCAAGTTGTCAATGGTTCGTCTTTGGCTCCTTCAGATTGGTCGAGCATACTCTACGTAAGATTCCCGGGCGGTCAAAGGTCACTTCATCAGAATTGCATGTCGATGAGACACTGGAAGTGTCTCCCCGATGTGATTAGACTCCTCAATGGTTATCGACATAGCTCATGACGATTGACAAGACCACATAGCGATTTACAAAAAATCATATCAATATCACAGAATAGCATCGGCGAGACAATCGCTTTCGGCCAAACAACATGGCGAGCCCTTAGGAGTATACCAATGTCGCTATCTCATTGCCTAGTCATCTGCATTCGGCAAGAGTTCCTTTAGTCGGCAGGAGGTTATACCGATCTTTGTGAGTTATACCGCTACACAAGATGTCGCTGAGACCATTGCTATCGGCAAGATATCATAGCGAACACAAAACACTCCCCCGAGCTCAAAAATACCTCTTTCGGTGAGACACTAGAAGGTCAGGGAGAGGTTATATCGATGAGACTCCATGTTGGTGAGACCATACTCCAACGGCCAGGCGCTATACTGAGACCCTTCATTGGTCAATTAGATCTTATACTTTTGCCAAGACATCAAGGTGACTTTACTTTCCTTTGCCTCGAGCTCGCATCCTTTCATTTCGACAAGACTCCCCCTCAGTCAGGAAGACCTCTTGGTGAATTCATCTTGTTTCGGCGGGAGCCTACCCTCCTGTGCACAACGGTCGACAAGACAAATGGGTCGGGGAGAGCTCTCCCCGAACTAAAAATATTATACCGAAGGCCCCACATTGGTTGGCAGGATCTCATATGTTCACCGAGAGATCATGGTGACTCTCCTTTCCTTTGCGTCGGGCTCACATTCTTGGCAAGACCCTCAACGGTCGGCAAGACAATATGCTGAAACCATCTTGCTTCGACGAGAGCTTCCATCGAGATCCCTTTCCTTCAGTCGGGGAGACCCTACTTGGTTAGTGAGACCTCTCGCCGAGACCAACATCTCATTATCGGCAAGGCACCATATTCTTGGCAGGACCTTTCGCCAAAGGAAAAATACTTCAGCGAGCTTTCTTCATCATCAGTCGGCAGGACCCTCCGCATCGGTGAGACCCCATGCCGAGCTCCTTTATCTTTGGGTGAGATTGAAACATTTCAGGGAGACCTCCTTCGTTCGCCGAGACATCACAGCGAGCTCCACCTCCTCTCTTCACCGAGACTTCATTATGTCGGCCAGATCTCACGGCGAACACAAACCACTCTCCTCGACGACTGCTTGGTGAATAACTATTGGTGTGACCTTTCTTCCAACGGAGAGATACATAAAACCTCCTGACGACCCGAATGTCTTGGCGATCGGTGTATTCAAACAAATAGAACACACTGCCAGTCGGCAAGACAACAGGAAGGCCTTGCCGACTTTCCTCTCTGATGAGTTTTTTGCCAAAACTGACCGAGGTGAGGCTTTCCAATAGCTCCTTGAGGAATGTATCAGGGGTATGATCTAGCCCTTGTTGCGAATGTTCCCATTAGCCTTTATGAACACCTAAAACACAGATTGCCCTGCCTGATTGAGCCTGTAGTTTAAAATTGGGTAACATTTCTGGTGACCTTTGCTGGATGTTTGCTTGCTAAACACAGAAACCAGTAGCCTAGGCCTATCCATTGGGCACAGAGTCATTGGAAAAACTCATGAACAGGCTTGGAGCAACTTTGTACATGAATATAGCACATTGTAACTTGAGAAACAGATCACTTAGATAATTTATTGAAAATAGGAAAAACTGTTGAATGGAAACTACTTATTTGTGTTGGAACAACACTTAGGGAATTGAAATAACAACTAAACCTATTCTAACCTAAACTAACTAGCAAAGAAGCTGGTCAAACAAAACCATTCACCGGCTCTGTGAAATAACTACCCCTCCTGACTAATAAAAGATAAATTGCAAGCTGATGACTTGTAGAAAAAACATGACAAAAAAGAGAAAATTCCCATACTAATTGTAGAACACTTGGAAAGATGAGGATAAATCCACTTACCATTTCAAATTGATCACAAAAACTGATGTTTGCAAATGGATAAGTGGATATATCCTATTGTTCCAATGTTGTAACTGCATCAAATTTTTCTGGAAGAATAGCACACTCTGCTCTCCCTGGCACTTTGTTAAACAAATATTTAATTGAGAATCCTCTGAAAAGGATAAAATGCTTTCTCTTAATACTGATTTGCTTGTGAAAATCTACTTCTTCTCTGTCCTACACAATGGTAATCTCATTTGAATGAATTGGCTCAGAGGTCAATGAAATGTCTGCCTCATTCACCCAATCAAATTGGTCAAATGTTGTCAAGTCATGGTTGTCTTTGATTTTTTGCATATTGATCAACACACCACCATCATATTCCTCAGTATGTTGATCAACATTTGGCATTAGGGATTGTATCATAAATTTTCCTTCAGTTCCCTCCATAAAATCAGGAAGCTCATTAAGTAAATCAGTGAGGGCTTGAGGTACATGATCTTTTTCATTTGATATACTGATATCTACCTGATGTGCTTCACTAAAAGGTTGTTTATAATCCAAGCTTGAAATGAAAATCTCCAGGTCATCCCAGAACAAATCCTCATCATTTTGCACAGTACTAGTCCCTTTAATGATAAGAGGACTATTGTTTTCCTCAGAACGACACTCTTGAGGGAAGAAAATTTTCTGCTCTGTTGCATCTATATGTTGTTCACACTTTACAGGTTTAGAAATAGATAGCTTAACATCAAGTCCTGAACAAAAACCCTCTATTATACTTGAGAACATGTCTTCTCCAAGTTCATGGTTAGCTTTCTCATGCATAAGATATCCTACATCAAATGATTTTTCTTTTAATATTTAAAGGAGTACTTTTATCTTTCAAGACATACTTTGTTGATCATGCCCATCTTGATGGAAGAACACCTTGTCATTGGTGTTATCACCTTTTTGCTGTTGAAACCCTATCATTGATGGTTGTTTAGACATGATTTTTCCAACCTCATTATCAAAACTAGGAAGTTCAGAAAATAAATTAATCAAGGTTTCATCACTCTGTTCAACAAAACTAGGAAGCTCATTAGATGAATATAACATAACTCCATGTTCTTCTGTCATTTCTTGTTTAGAACTTTGTTGTCCTAACTGGCCCTGTTCATCAATCACTTGTAACAACCTTGATTTTTCATTTTGAACTTCATGCTCAAATGTATCAATACCCAAAAGAGTTTCATCAACCTCAAAAACTTCTTTTATCTTGTCACTAGGCTGACTTTGTAATTGAAAATACTGCTCTTGATGGATAATGGACCGAGTTTCCTCAACTACAGGCTTTTGCACAGGATGAAAAATCCTAAATTTTGGAATTTCAAACTTAGGAAGCTTAATTGAAGAATTAGAAGACTTGCTTTGTTGATCTTGCTGACTGGTTAGAACAGTCAAGGATTCTTCAGAACAAGTGTCTTCTTGCTGCTCAATCCTTTGCTGTTGCAATTGATAACACTTAATGGCTAAATGCAAAGGATTCACATTCTTAAGCTTCTCCCAGAGGATTAAGTTATCTTGATCAATAAGTTGCTCCTCCTCTGCTTTCTTTTCGACAGAAGTTTCATTCTATTTAAAGCCTAGAACATTGAATCTCATGTAGTGAAGTCCTTCTTCAAAGAAGGGATTTGAAAAGGAAGTAGCTGATTGGGGCATTTGAGAAAGTTTCTCTTCATGAGAGTTAGACTGACTTTGTTCAAATTCTTGTACTAAATTGGATTCTCTTTGTGTCTCAACCTCCTGCTGATGAATATAAGCTTGATAAGCAAGCTCCTCCTACTGCCTATTGACCTCCTGCTGATTTTCAATTTCTTCAAACTGCTTTTGGAAATATAAAGACATATTCTCTATACTCATTTCATCTAAATTTTGAGGCTCATGTGAAGAATACATTTTTTGATTGGAGATAAAATAACCCTCCTGGGGTTGTTGATGAGCATAAGTATGCCGCTGCTGAACTTGTGCAGGGGTGGGTGGGTGGTAGGCCAATTGAGCTTACTGGTAACCCACTGCTACATAACTATTTTGAGTAAAACTAGTGGTATCTTCAATAGGGTATGACTGATAAAAAGATGCAGGCACCATAGCTTCCTGAAATGGTGAATGGTAAGACATCCTTTCATGAAACCAACACTTAGACTGCTGAAACCAGATACTTCAGGCTTGAAGTCGCCAGGTATGTTAAAAACTTGCCTCCAAATGACAGTAATACATGGTACAAAAGGGACTGACACAGTCAGTTCTCTGTCCCACCAGGCGTGCCAAAAGCTGTTATCACCTAGATTAGCACCCTGCAGAATATAAACTCAACAATCCAATGTAACATGGGAAGACCTCTAAAGTTGTGGGTCACTTATAGACAGAGGTAAACTCTAGAGAAGAGCGACTTCCTATGGTGTCACCTAACTACTGATCTTGTAAGGAAAAGGGAGAAGGAGAAAGCATAAAAACTAATGAAAACACTATTTCTATGGTGATGCACCAAATTTACTAAGAAGACACATAACATAGTTTACACACACAATTTCAGTCAATGACAAAAGCTTAGTTGTACACAACTCAGTCACATACGTTTTCTGCATAAACATTTCATGAAAAGGTTCGTATGGATACACTCCTAGAAGGAAGAAATAGCTTCACAACTAGATAGTACTGCATTTTTTGAACACATCTCACAACCTACAAAAATACATATTGCTCTACAGAAAGGTGTTGAAATAAGACATAACCACAAGGAATCATATAATTTCACAAGCAGTTTCATCAATTATACAAATGCACACAATCTAATAGAAGGATCGAAAAGGTAAAGCGCTCATATTCATTGATTTCAATGGTGAAACACTGATATACATGCCTGTCATGAGTTACAAAACATAGCCTCTCTTCTGCAAAGAACTCCACAAGTTACAAAAGCAGAAAAGCACGAGGTCAAAACTAACTACAAAAAGGAAAAAATTCCATATATACAAAAGAGTGTCGGCCCCTTAGGGCTTACAAAATATCTGTCTTCAGAAAAATCTCCCTTATATTTTTTGCATGAAATTAATGCTACATTCAAGTGCGTCCCTGTTGTCCATGTCGGTGAAGAGTCGTTCCCAGGAGAATCCTTCAGATCTTTTGCAGCTACCGCATTCACTTCTAGTCCTCGTGTCCATCTTCGAACCTCCCTAACAAGCTGCTTTGAATGTTCCTGAGCTTAGAACATATCCACGTTGTTTTCACTCTATTGAACTTCTTTGCAGGGGGGAGTCAAACAGTCAAGTTGTCAATGGTTCGTCTTTGGCTCCTTTAGATTGGTCGAGCATACTCCATGTAATATTCTTGGGTGGTCAAAGGTCACTTCATCATAATTGTATGTCGGTGAGACACTGGAAGTGTCTCCCCGATGTGATTAGACTCCTCAGTGGTTATCGGCATAGCTCATGACGATCGGCAAGACCACATAGCGATTTACAAAAAATCATATCGATATCACATAATAGCATCGGCGAGACAATCGCTTTTGGCTAGACAACATGGCGAGCCCTCAGGAGTCATACCAATGTCGCTATCTCATTTCCTAGTCATCCGCATTCAGCAAGAGTTCCTTTAGTCGGCAGGAGGTTATACCGATCTTCGTGAGTTATACCGCTACACAAGATGTCGCTGAGACCATCGCTATCGGAAAGATATCATAGTGAACACAAACACTCCCCCGAGCTCAAAAATCCCTCTTTTGATGAGACACTGACAGGTCAGGGAGAGGTTATATCGATGAGACTCCATGTCGGCGAGACCATACTCCGACGCCCAGGCGCTATATCGAGACCCTTCATTGGTCGGCTGGATCTTATACTCTCACCAAGACATCAGGGTGACTTTACTTTCCTTTGCCCCGAGCTCGCATCTTTTTGTTTCGGCAAGACTCCCCCTCAGTCGGGAAGACCTCTTGGCAAATTCATCTTGTTTCAGTGGGAGCCTACCCTCCTGTGCACAATGGTCGGCGAGACAAATGGGTCAGGGAGAGCTCTCCCCGAACTAAAAATATTATATCGAAGTCCCCACATTGGTCAGCAAGATCTCATACCTTCACCGAGAGATCATGGCGACTCTCCTTTCTTTTGGCTCGAGATCACATTCTCAGCAAGACCCTCAATGGTCGGCAAGATAATATGCCAAAACCATCTTGATTCAGCGAGAGCTTCCATCGAGCTCCCTTTGCTTCAGTCAGGGAGACCTTGCTTGGTTGGTGAGACCTCTTGCTGAGACCACCATCTCATTATCAACAAGGCACCATATTCTCAGCAGGACCTTTCACCGAAAGAAAAATACTTCGGTGAGCTTTCTTCATCATCAGTCGGTAGGACCCTCCGCATCGGTGAGACCCCATGCCGAGCTCCTTTATCTTTCGGCGAGCTTGAAACATTTCGGGGAGACCTCCTTCATTTTCCGAGACATCACATCGAGCTCCACCTCCTCTCTTAACCGAGACTTCATTATGTCGGCCAGACCTCACAGCGAACACAAACCACTCTCCCCAACGACGGCCTGGTGAACAACTGTCGGTGTGACCTTTCTTCCAGTGGAGAGATACATAAAACCTCCTAACGACCCAAATGTCCTGGCGACCGGTGTATTCAAACAAATAGAACACACTACTAGTTGGCAAGACAACAGGAAGGTCTTGCCGACTTTCCTCTCTGATGAGTTTTTTGCCAAAACTGACTGAGGCGAGGCTTTCCAACAGCTCCTTGAGGAATGTATCAGGGGTATGATCTAGCCCTTGTTGTGAATGTTCCCATTGGCCTTTATGAACACCTGAAACATAGATTGCCCTGCCTAATTGAGCCTGTAGGTGAAAATTGGGTAACACTTATCTCTAGACTTAAGGTTTGCATTACATTTTACATATCATTCACATTCATTTGAAGAGTTGTAGGGTTTCTTGCATTGAAGTTTTGCATCATTTAAGTTCCATTTAATGACCTCATTTTAGCACATTAGAATAGGGTTTTATTTCATTTTTAGCTTTTCCCTATCTTAGACACACTTAGGGCTAGGGTTTATGCAGATTTTATCTTCCACAAAGTTTAAATACCAACTAGGGGTTTGAACAAGGAAAACCCCCCATTAGAAACCAATTTATCTTCTATTTTGTAGGGTTTTTCGAAGATTCAGATCCAAATTTTTGTCAAAATGTAGAGTGGAGGTTGTGGGCTTCCATTTCTACTTTTGGATTTGCAGAAAATCCATAGTGGACTAAGTCACCCATAGTGGTGACTTAGTCCCGCTGCACTGATTTTTTTATTTATTTTTATAGTTTTAGACACCCTTTTGGCAGAAACAGCTTTCCAGGCAGTTTCCCTAGCCTGGGACTAAGTCGCCCAGCCTGCCGTAAGTGTCCCAGTTGCCTCAAAAATCAAAATTTCTAGAATTTCAGTCATATCTACAATCTTCAGTCTACTCCTTGAATCAGTTTCTAGGTGCATAGTTCATGTTTTGCATCTTCATATTGGTGTTTATTGCATTCATTTTACTTTTCTGCATATCATGTTGTGTTTTCAAACAAGTAACTTTTCTTAGGTTTTGCATCATTAGATCATTTCAATTTCACATCAGAACATTAGAGCAGGTTAATTAGGCATAATGCATCTCATTTACATTAAATTTGAGTGTAAACCCTTGCATTTTGGACCCCATCCAACCCCCTTTCTCCTTTTCGGTGAAAAGCCCTAGGAGGAGCAAAGCATTGTGAGGGCAACCAAAAATCATTGTTTACACATGCTATGGGTGCAGTCCCGTCTACCTTGCATAAATCTATTAAGTTCATTTCTAACAATAAAGTACTCACAGTTAAGTCTAACCTTGATGCTATGCACTTATGTGAGATGGCAGCTGCTAGTTGAGCTTTGATTGTGCCTACTCTTATTCCTTCGATGTCTTCTAGTGTGTTGATGTTTACTCATGTAGTACCTACTACAAAGGATACTCTCGAGATAAATGTCCCTGAGGAAAAACCTTTTGAAGTAAGAAATATCAAGTCTACTCCTACCTCTTCTCAAGAGAATGAATGTCTTGGTGATGATTAGGGTTCCTTAGAGATTACAGACTCCTTCATTGGGGGATATAAATTCAACCCAATCCACTTAGACCTTCCAATAACATCATCCACACCCACTATCAAAGATGGTCATTCTTCTGTATCATGGGATAAGGAGAATGCAAATTGTAATGTTCTTAGTGTTGATCCTCCTTCTAAGTAAGATGATTATGCTTTTGCTAAAGAGGATAATGTTGTTAATCCTATCAAGAAGGATAATGGTGATCTTATAGAGGATTATGATCCCCTTTTCCGAAATAATAATCTCCATTTAGATCCTCCATTGTTTGCTACCTTTGTATCTTCTTCTTGTGAGCAGTCAAACTCTTCTCCACAAGAGAAAAAGGTTGCTTCCTGCTCCTCATTCTTTGTCTAAGCAAGAGCATATCTTGTTGAGGCTTCTAAAATACCGCTTGATTACTCTTCCTTCCCCTACATGCAAGAAATATCATGAACATGTTAGAGAAAAAAATCTTTCTGTGCATACCATTCAGTGCCTAGCCATTCCACTAGTGAATGCAAGGCCTCGAAGAATAAAATACAACAACTGCTTGGCTCAGGTGCCATCAAACTCATGTTTGATTGATGCACCTGCCTTTACTTTGCATGACAAGTGATATTGTGGTTTACCTCTATCCTACATGTTCTAAGTATCTTGCATGGTTCTCCTCCCCTATGTGTTGGGGGTAGTGATAACTTATTCCAGAGATGTGTGTGTCCTTCTAAGGATCCCCTCTCTTCTCTCTATCTTTCAAATGAAGCGTCCCTTGAGAAAATCCTTTTCCTCTTTTGAACGGTTCCCGAGGGAGCCCCTTTGAAATATTTTCTCTTGAATTAATCCATTCACATCTAGCTTGGGGGTAGCCTGATTGGACCTCGCTTTTCAAATAGTGTGTCCCTTGAGTGGACCCCTCTTCTTTTGAAGGGTTCCTGAGGGACCCTTTTGAAAGCCTTTCAATTTGTTGACAGTCTATGTGACTATCCACTTACTTGCTTGTGTGGCCACTTTTACTTTGTAGGTGCACTTGTGTGGCCGCTTTCGCTTTGCAGGTGCACTTGTGAAGCCACTTTTTGATTTTGTGGATTCTGTTTTCCTAGGTTTCCTCCATGTGAGAGATCTTGGGGAATGCATCCTTGCAGATTTGTGGGTCTGTAAGGTGCCTTTTTTGGTTTCCCTCATGTGAGAGATCTTGGGGGATGCCTCCTTGCAGGTCTGCAGGCTTGCAAGGCACTTACATTCTTAAATTCTCTTTCTTCTCAACTTGTATATACCGAATCAAAGAACTGCATCTTCTTCATCCTAAGTATATGCTCTTTCTCTCTTCATTTCAGAATTCTTCTAAGTGTGTTATTTCTTAGTTTGGGGATGACACATAGTACTGAGACAACCTTCTACATTGAGGTTTCTTTCACTTTGCTATCTCAAATCCTTTAGTTTTTTATGTGCTAACCTTGCCTGATGTAGGTTTCTCTTATCTAATGCATCTATTTTGCAGGTCTTCAACCTGGGGGCATGCTTCCTTGGTTCAAAGAATCGTTTTCTTCCTCTATAGTATCATTTTGGCATATGATGTTATTTATGTTCTGTAGATTTCCTTTAGCATGCATATTAATGTAGATTCATATGCCCGCTAAAGTGGGGAAAAATGTATAGTCGTAAAATTGTACTGCCTGCAATTTCACATACTTTCTTGTATCTACTTTAGTTTCCACTCCCTTAGCATCTTGAGTAGCCTCATTTTAGCCCTTGCATCAGCCTTTCTTCCCTCTTAGGATGCTCCAACACCTCTTTTCAGCAGCTACCCTCACGTGTCTACTTTGCATCAAACCTTGTGCTTTTCCTATTCGTGTTATTTTGTAACGTGATGTGTCCACACACTAGCATTCCATGCTAGTGTCTTGAAACATTTCAACGTTTAAACAACCATTTTCATGCATTTTTTCCACTTGTCACCTCCTTTGGTCAGTGGTAATGGCTCGAAATTCCTTGTAACTGCCCAGAAAGCTTCTTTTCCCTCTTTAAAATTCATCTTTTCACTTCATTTGCAACTCTCTTCTACTTCTAGATTCTCCCTTTTCCCTCTCTTGCTTGTACATCTTCCTTATTTGTTATAGTAGCTTCAAACACTCTCAAGCTCTCTTAGTAACACTCTTTATAGCCCTCTTGACTCTCGCATTCATCTCCCTTTCCTTATGCTTGCGAGCATCCTGGGATTCCATATCCCCTATTATTTGCATCTTTAATTCATGATACATGTTCTCCTCCTTGAGCGGGGATTGCTTTTATCACCTCTTTTGTGATATGGGTTATCCTCCTCGAGTGGGGTTTTCTTTTATCACTCTTACTTGGTGGTGCGGGTTCTACTCCTGAGCGGGTTTTTCTTTCACCACACTCTTTGTTCACTCTCTCTTTCTATTTGGTTGTCCATGGAGGTGGGAACACCAAAATGGGGGTTTGTAAGTTCTTAGCAATCAGTTTGCCACTAGTCATTTAGCCATTCTCTGTGATAAACTAACTCTCTGATCTGTACGAGAAACCAACGCGCCACGCTGTCATTTGTATTCCGCACTGACGTCCTCTAGCCAAGAGCTTGTCAGTTTGTCCAGAAAATCTTTTTGACCTACTCTTTCAGATTCTAGAACTCTTGTGTTGTTCCTGAGGTAGTTTAGGGTAGTTCACCCAATGAGGCTCTCTAAATGAAGAGAACTCGTGAGTAGTGAATCCCTCTTCTCTACAGGTACTTCCTTTCATCATTTAGGGCTCGGGTTCTAGGATCTTTTCTTTGCTTTTCTTCAATTGATATTCTTAGAAAGCATTTAGTATTTGGTGCATAATCTCTTTTGAAATCCCTTGTATTTCCTTCCAAGTGAACTTGAGCCTAATGTATTCTTTTGATATCTAGAGTATACTAGCATTCCTTTGCACTTTTTTTGTTTCATATATGACTATAGTGTTCCTGCACTATATGATCTCATCAATGACCTCCTGGATTAACAACTGAACAGGGTCTTTATTTATCCTTTCAATCCATTACTTGAAGACTTTAGCTTCTTTACCCTCCCGCCCTAGTGTTTGGGGATCACAATCTTGACGTGCTAACATTTCAATAAAGTCTTGATCTTTATCAAGCAACTTACTACATTTCTTGGTGACCTTTCCAAATCCTTCTATACATTATGTCAACGTGTCACCTTCCCATTTCAACTATTTCTTCCATTTTTCTGGCAATGGAACTTCTTTCTCTAAAATTATATTTTCTCCTATCAATTCATCGACATCCATTTGCATGAGAGTTTCAACATTTTTTCGTTTCAACATCAACTTGTTCCCGACAAAACTTGCATTGACCTTCAAATATTTTGGATTTCTCAGACCAACGGTATGCTTCCTTGTACTTCCCTATTGCATATGTAATAAATTATTCTCCTTGACTCACCCAATACTCAATCCATTCTTCAAATACATTCATTTTATGGAGAATTGTCACAATTGCATCCACCTATTCTTGTGACATTAGTACTAGATTTTGAGGAAATTCAGTTTGTACTTGACCAGATAGGGTTAATGACTATAAAATTTTCCAGTCTAGCAACTTGTTCCTTCAACTCTTTTTTCTTTCTTTTATTCTTTTGTACCCTAGCAACTGTTGCATCTAAATTCTTCTTCATTTCTTCTAACTCTTGTGTCTAGGATGAGTGTCCAACATTGATACTTGTTATCTTATACTCCTTAGGTGTTATCTCATGTCTATTTTTATAAGATATTGGAGTAGCTATATGGATGGTTCTATCTCCATCTGCATTCTTTTGTAGGACATTATTTGCTTTAGCTTTGTGCCTGAGCTTAGGAGTATCTACTTCTTGTATAAAACTGTTAAGATCTAGAGGCACTATTTCTACTTCCAATAGAGAAGCCAATTCCCTGATCAACCAATTAGGTTCATCCTCATCATGCTCTACCTCTATAACATTCCTTTGTTCCTGATTTCCAATTGATTCAAGAACTTTTTCTCTTACTACTTCAACTTTATTTGCTACGTCCTCTGAAATAAAAATATCTTCAACAATTTCTGGCATAGATTCAAGATTACTGGGATTTGACACTATCTCCTATGTTTGAAAAATTGTATTTTCCTATCTATCCAGATGTTCAACATCAAATTCTTGGACGCCACTTTCCTTGTATCCTACTACATCAGGATTTTCTTCATTTCCAACTTTATCACCTGAAACCTGTGTAGCTTCTTCATTCTCAATTACAATCTATTCCTTCTCAAAATTTTCAAAGACCTGCGACTGTTTATTATCATTTGGATCATTCCCAAGTGAAGGCTAGGAATCAAGGGTATCTTCAATAACCATTTCATCAATAGGATCCTACCCTACAGTCTCCCCTATTTCCATCTCAAGAACAACAAGGTTCTCTGCTTTTGAAGCAAGTATTCCTTGTATGAATTCTTCGTCTTTAACATTTATAGGAGTGGACCCTATTTCTGGAATTTCCTCTACCATTGGTTGTACCATGGGTTTATCCTTAGACTTATTTTATTTTACCTTTACCCACATGGCACCCCATTTATCCATTTGTTCTTTAATCTTGGCTTCATCTACCTCAGAAATTTAATCCAAAACCGCAGGAGTCTCTCCTAGTGCCTATTTCACACTAGCCATATTAACAAAATGAGGAGAAGTGAACAATGTTGTAGGTCTTTGAGATGCAAACCTTGTTCATGCACCAATATTTTCTGTTACCCCTGCCTCTTCATCAATAGTAGGTTTTGTCCTTGGTTTTACTGTGGAGGAAGATGCACCTTTAGGTTTTAATTTTGATTTAAATTTTCCTGACTCAACATATTTTTTCTTATCATCAGCTAGTTTTAGTGAAACTCCTTAGCTTGAAGCCTCAGGGGTTTTCTCTTCAATTCTTATACAAGCAGTTGCCTTATTAGTTTTCCTTTTCTTCTTAATAGGCTCCCCACTCTCAAACGTAGTTTCATTTCTTTGTTTCCTTCTTTTATCTTGAGTATGTGGGTTCAATTCCTTTTTCTCTTAAAACTTTACAAAAATCATTTATCCAATGTTGAGTATGTAATAGAACCGATGCAAAGAATTCTTCAATTGATGCCATTTCTTCAACCTGGTAGTATGGGTCTAGGATAGGTTCATCATACACCCTGTCTTCATTGTAATCTTTACTCAACACTTCACCATCATCCTTTTCCAACTGATCTAGAATATCATGAAGCATAAGAATCTGAGCAGATTCTAATAACAATCTTTCATATTTTCTTTTCCTTACTATGTGCTCATCTTCACAATTAAGCCAATAATCTTCTAGATGTTGGACATGAGCATGATAAACAACTATGTTCTTGGAAATATTCCCTTTAGGGTCATAATACATCCTTCAAAGTGGGAAATATTCAAAAATATATGTTTTCAATTCTTCTTCACAAAAGTCAGTTGTCCTGATTGCACTATATTTATAATTCCCTATCACAATATGAAATATGAAGGAAGCCTTCTTATGAGCATTACTATAAAGAGCTTGAGACAACTTCAACTGTCTCACCAATTCTAATGATACAATTTTATCTATAGGATACCTGGGCAGCATGAAAGGATGTCCATCAAACCCTTCCACCCTAATGTATGAGAAAGTGGGAAATTGAATGTACCAGCCTCCCATTGGTCTAATGACACTTTGTGCTTCCAAGGAAAATATTTTATCTTTGTCACCTTCCATCGTTCTGACCAGCTTCATGGAAAACACATCATTAACTCTTCTATAATGCTCTTTGTATCCATGGATAGTGATTTGAGGTAAATGATCATATATTAAATTGTTTCCTACTTCTCTACCCAGAGTACCAATCCTTTTCAAATCTTGTTTATTTGTCCTTATGGCACATGAATAAATCACATATGAAGACATAAAAATATCTGGTTTTGAGAAATTCCTTTTTCTGTTCGTGCAATCTATCACTAATAAACTTTCCCCAATGCATTTGCGCGGGACTATCCATCAGTATAGATATTATCACAAACATCCAGGGTTGAAATTTACTGGCATCTCAGAACCCAACTATCCTGCTCAACATGGTTATAAAATCTTGAACATCTAGGTTGAACAGAGACCTTATAATTTCTTTTGTATGTTTTGTAATTTTCTCTTGGCACCATTGGGTATTCATAATTTCTCTATTGTGCTCTTCGAAATTCTGATAAGTTTTGGATTTCGCCCTCATATCAATATTGTACATTTGAGTGAATATAGGAAGCCCAAATGTGTACTAATTCCTTTCTCAGAGAGATCTTCATAAGTTCTTCATAAGTTCACAAGTTCTTTTGTTTGGGTCATAATTATTTATACATTCTATGACCAATTCAGGGGCCTCCATTGTTGGCGGAAACCCTCTTGCTAAAAGTAACCCACTTGCTATAACATTTCTGGTACATTGAGAAGCATTTTATTGCCGTACCCATGTGTGAATTTCAACATCAGAAGACCACTCCATATGAGTATTTGTAACTACCATGCCAATTGGTATGGCTTGTGAACTGCAATATTTAAATTCATCTTCTATTTTTTCTTCAGAAATACTCATTTTTGTTGGTGTGTTCTACATTTTCAAATGTGTGTCTTATGTGTGAGTTAGGGTTAAATTTAACCAAATTTCTTACAAATTTATAAAACTTTCAATTCACCTTTTGATTAAATTCAAATAAAAAATAATCATCATTTCAATTTTCAAAGGGAAATACTATTTTTTGAGATTTTCATGCATGAAAATGATAAACAAAATATCAGTTATTCAAAACATACCTGGTTTTGGTTGATGATGAAAATATTTTTAGAATGAATCCTCAAAACCCTTGGTAGTTGTGTTCTTAGTTTCTCAAAATTTACTTTTCCTTGCATGCCAGTATTATTTCGTTCATTCAATGTCCTTTGAAAATTTGTAGCATGACGCGAAGTGGAGTGTTATAAAAGAAATTGCATGCTTAAGGTGATGCCAAGTACATGAGTAGTTCACCACCTTCATTAATTACCCATTATAATCCATTAATTTCTTGAATAAAGGTACAATCATTATTAGGGTTCAAATTACAAACGCTTAGGTTTTTGTGTGGGCTCGCTACTAAAGGAGAAATATGGCATGAAGATCTTACATGGCACTTTGGTGTCACTTTTATTTTTGGAAGGAATAATCCTTTAAGATACGTGATCAATTTGTGATCACCGGGATTAAAACTTCCGGTACCGAATTTTGAAAAGAATACTGGGGAGCGGGGCACTTACCTCCAAGCTTGGGAGAAAATCGGAACAAAATAAAAGACCGGGAACTGGGTTCAAGAGAGATCAAAATAATTAGAACATTTCACAATAGAACCTCCGGTTTCTAAATTTGAACTAAAGAAAACAAAAAGGAAACTATCAGACTTTGATACAAGAAAATGTTATTACCAAGATTAATAACTTTCAATAGATGACTTACCAGGTAAGGCTAGGATTGACTGAAGATACAACTATTTTGATGCAACCACAACAACTCCGAGATTCCAGTTTCTGGTAAAATACTAAAACTTCATAAAAAGATCAAAACACCAAATCCAGGAAAGAATAAGGATTGAAACAAAGACTAGGAAGATTGAATCTGAAACCTGCATTTTACCAACCCACACAACAATGACAAAGCAAACAAAAGCAAAAAAGTAAAAGGGAAAAAAGGGGTCCACATTTTTCCAAAAGGCGAAATGGGGCGTGTTGTGAGACCACACAACAACTAGCAACCAAATGATAGAAATAAATTCTAGATCTAACATCAGTGCACCAAATTTTTTTTGTCTTCTAATTATAAATAGTTAGATCCTCATTACAACATTCAAATTTCACTTCAGCTATCATGTAATATTAAGTATTACTAAGCTCATGTGTGTGCAATTGATTATTTATGCCACAATAGACTTAGAACATAGCAATTATTTTCATTGACCTACATATTTTGACAATTCATTTTAAGCCAACTAGGGATAGAGTCTTATTACCAGTTGAGCATTCATAGCCCCAACAAGGTTATCTTTGTAATCCCCTCAAACATAGCTCTACTACCAGCCAGGTGTCTATAGTCCTGGTAGAGATATTTGGATAGCCTAAAGAGTTGATTTCTCTTTTTTTTATTTTATTTCATTGATGGATCATTTTTTCGTTTGATATTTCTTTGATAGCTCATTTTCAACTTGCAAGCAATGAAGCCCACTATTAGGTTGGGAATAACAGTGGTAGAAAAGGTAGTCTTTTAATTTTTCAATCAATGCAAAGAACTACTACCCCAAATTTTAGTAGAATGATTTAAAATATGTGTTCGTTTGTAGCCCAACATCAACTGAATGATTCATGCTAACTAGAGTAAAAAGAATTGAATAATTCTCAAAACTATTTATAAGTAAAGGACTACTTTCGGTCAGGACATAGATCAAATTTCCAGAATTGATGTTCTATTACCCTGTTCACCTTCAAAAGCTACCAACCATTTTAAAGTCCAATGACACAACACCCAAAAAAAAGAAAACCAAAACAAAAGCAACAAACGACTATTTACAAAACAACAAAAACTAACCTAAAAGAAAACTATTTACAAAGAACTATTTATAGAAAACTATGACTGGAAATAATGCGTTAGAAACTACCCATTGACAGGAAATGGGATGTCTTCATTAGTCAAGGACTTCATTCTATAAGTATTATCACCTAAAATTTTGGAAACTTGATACAGACCTATCCACAACTTGTCAAACTTGTCATGTTCACCTTTTCATTCATGGGATTTTTTCCAATACAAGACTAAGTCATATATTATAAATTTTTTTAATCTATCCCTTTTTTCAAACCATCTTTTTACCATAGATTGATGTCTAGCAAAATGGTCTATAGCTCAGGTACGTTTTTCATCCAAATGCATTAATTGCAACAACCGAGCTTCAATTTGGTCATCTAATCCTATGTATTCTTGGGAAAACTGCCAAGTAGGGATTTTCAAATTTATTGGTAATATAGGATATACCCCATAAACTAGGTGATAAGGATAATCACCTAACGCAACTTTCATCCTAGTATGATCTACCCAAAGGGAAAATTTCAGTAAAGAATTCCATTCTCCAGGATTCTTTTCAATCAATTTTTTAATTATATCCAACAGATTTTTATTTGATGATTTTTCTAATTCATTTCTCTTTGGATAATAGTTAATGAGAATTTTAAAGTTATAGCTTATTCAAATTCCCAATTGGAAAAATTTAATGAAGAAAAGGTAGGGCCATTATCACATACCAGTGCGTACGGTACTCCAAACTTGGTAATGAGATTCTCTTCCAAAAATTTGATTACCACCTCTATAGTCCATTGTTTGTTGGGACACGCTTTTGTCCATCTAGTGCAGTAATCTGTAGTAACTAATATAAACCTATGGCCTATGGATGATGGAGGATTTATAGTACCAATGAAATCTAGTCCCCATTGTGAAAAGGGATGCATCTCCATCACCGATTGTAATGGTTGAGAATTGAATCTTCCTTTGTCTGATGCAATTTGACATGTATAGTAGTGTTTCACATGTTCATATGTATCTTTGAAAATCGTTGGACAGTAATAACCAGCTCTCAAAATGAGGTGTGTAGTAGCTAAAGGTGCTCCATGAGTTTGTCCTTTTTCTGGCACGCCCGGTGGGACCTGAACTAATGAAATTTCCTTATAGAAGGGTGTATGAGCCATCGGCCTGTAACTAGATCCCAGACTGCAAATAACCCAAGTTTACTAGTACCTCCGCTAGGGACAGTCCAGGCCACAAATCAGCTAGTAACCATTCCATTCCCACCGTCCTTTCCTCTCACCATGTTGCCGGCCGCGAATAGAAACTATGTAGCATGGGATGCTGGAAGTCCCCTGGTAGCTCCGGTAGCGCCTGCTGTTTGGGGCGCTATTCCGGTTTCAGCCCTGAAAGCTCTTCCCAAATTTTTTGGAGACAACACAAAAACGCCAGCAGAACATTTGCAAGATGTAGCGGATATAAGTCTGGTACACGGTATTACAGCGCATAATGTAGCCCTGAGGCTCCTCGCTGCGTCCTTCAAGGGCAAGGCTCTGGATTAGTACCGAACACTGACTCCGAATTCAATTCGCACTTGGGATGACCTCGGAGATCCATTCTATGAAAGGTTCTCAAATGATGGAGATCGTTCTTCATTATATTATCAGCTATCTGTCATAAGACGAGCGCCCCAGGAAACTCTGACGGATTTCAATGCCCGATTTCACTCAAATTGGCAGAGGATTCCTGTGACTATCCGTCCAACTCCAGAACTGGCATTCATATTTTATCTGAAGTCCATTAATCCCGAAATTTCTGTGATGATTAAGTCTTTGGGAGGAGCCACTCTACCAAATGCTTATGCTACCGCTATCAAAGCTGAGAATCATTTGATAGATTGCGGAAAGTTGCCTCCTCGACCTATTATCCTGATATTTCTTGAAATATCAAACTCAACACAAGAGGTTGCATCGACTAGTGCAGCAGTAACTCTCCAGTCGATGTACTCCTATGCAGCCGCTCCTGAAAGCTTGGCTTTTACATCGGGTTCTTCCAAGGATGAAATAGGCGACCTCAAAGAGATGTTGCGAACTATGGCAAATAACATAACAACTCTCAAGTGGAACTAAACAACACCTCCACGGCCCGCATATCAAAACCATCAAGGTGGACGCTCTACTTATCAGCAAAATCAATATCAGAGCGTGCCTTGCACTAATCCACCAACGCTGACTACCAACCAAATGGTCCCAATACCTACTCCGCTCACAAGTGCGTCGCCAAGCTCAAGTAGAGAATTAACCACGGGACAAAACAATCTTATTGATGACATTAATCCATGGTGTTTTCCCTGCAATGATGCACATATGCCCTGAAATTGTCCGCGCGGCAACTTACAACAGAAGGTAGCAGAGCAACGTAGTCAAGGTACTACAACAAAAAATGAAGAATACCTATGTACCTCGGCAATGGAGAATGCGGTCCTTACCGCGCAAATGCAAGGAATGTCTTTAGAGCAAGAGTCCGATATTGCTCCTGATCATGCACTCTTCTCCTGGATGGAAGACGAGGAAAAGGTGTTTGCCAATGACACATCCGTAGCCGAAACGGCAGGTGCAATCTGACTATAACACACGCTCAAAGAGGAGATTCACCGGTGAGCCTATTGTTTCACTTTCGGACACCCAATGCAAAGGTGTGTCCGATCAAATTCCGGTGCTTCGACCGTCTTTTTCGCCTTCTCAACCACGGAAGGAGATTATTATAACAAAAGAAAGGAGCAGAAATCTCCAAGCTCGTCACCTTTTAATGTGGTGGAGCAATTAAAGAAATCATCCACTAATGTGTCTTTATGGGACATTCTAGCTATCAGGCAAAGACTATGCTACAGAAGGCGCTTAGCAAGAGATCACGCTTAGCACCAACAGAGCCGTCAGCCAGTACAGAGGTGGTTTATCAAATGCCACTAGCTAAGGTTCTTGCAGACAAAGCGAAGGAATCCCATGCGGAAGGCGGAGGTAGGCCAAAACCTCAACCCTTCTTCTTGACTCTCATTGTAGGGGAAAAGCTATTACACAATGCTATGATGATTGATTAGTACAATTACAGCGGTTATGCCAAAACCGAAAAGCCTTGGGACTCACTACGAACCTATGAAGAAAGGGGTGATGCAGCTGATGGAAATAAAGTTGATACCGTGGGTGTCATCAAAGCGCTTCTGTTAACTCTATTTTCCTGCCCAAGTATCACGGTCCTGCAAGATACGGTGATCATAGATGTTCCTCCTATGTTCGGTCTCTGTCTATCCCAAGAATTTACTTCAAAGGTGGGCAGATATTTGTCTTTAGATTGGTCACATCTAATACTTAGGACCAAGCATGGCGCAAAAATGAAGATATAATCAGAGGCTCTACATTCTGAACATGTGGCGGATGAGGCCCTGATCAATTTTGAGGCTGCACATACCTCTATCACCAAGCATGATATGTATAGTGTCAAACTGCTAGAGGAAGAGAAGGTGAGTGGAGACCGAAATGATAAGGAAGATGCTCTTTTAAGCGAACACATAAACAATGATCCTTTCAGGAATTATCATGCTACCGGATTGGGCACATATGTGATTTATGATGAAGACCAGGTTCTTTCGAAAGTTTCCAAAGAATCTGATGATAACCAAGCAAATGAGCTGTGGACATTATATTTTGACGGAGCAAGAAGCAAAGTTGGAGCTGGAGCAGGGGTATGTCTAATATCCCCGCAGAATGAAAAGTTGTTGAGGTCTTTCCGATTCCAATTCACCTGTTCAAATAACGAGGTTGAATATGAGGGGTTAGTCCAAGGCCTAAGCCTAGCGGAACGAATGGGTATCAAGCAATTGATTGTGTTCGGAGATTCAGAACTGGTAGTTAATCAGGTCCGAGGAATCTCAGCAGCAAAGAATATCCGCATGAGATCCTATCGGCATCGAATCTAGGATCTTGTAGAAAGTTTTGAAGCTTTCAACATCCTAACCATTCCCCAAGCCTTGTGAGAATAGTAAGCCTTGTGAGATTGCATGGCGTCGGTGCTTTCGATTCGATCCTACCTCTGTCTTACTTGAACAAATGGTCACGGTGCTTGTCGTAGGAAATTCCGATAATGATGAGTTGGCAAAGTCTTTGAGAGTGATGAAGCTACATCGCCGTTTATCCGATGTCAGGGGAATTCAGCGATCAACTTCAACCAAAGATCGCTGAGGCCTATGAAGGACAAATTATGCAGCTCAAGTCAAATAAACTTCTGAAAGGATTAGTTACTCTCGAGAATTTTTTCGATTGTAATGACACCCGAAATGATAAGCGGAAGTTCATGGCAGACAAAAGTGATTATGAAAACCTTCGGGTCTCCGATGGCAGGAATCTCCAGGTCGGAAAAGATGTCCCACAGTGAGATAGAGAAAGGCTTATCAGTTTCTGTGAAAAATATGGAGTAGTGGCCTGGTCCTACAATGATCTGGAGGGTTATGATCCTGGCATCATTCAACACACTATTGAACTAACAGAAGGTGCAAAACCAGTCCGACAGAAGCAGAGGCCAGTCAACCCTAAAGTTGAGGCCCTAATGGCACAAGAGCTAACCAAGCTCATTGATTCACGTATTGTCTTCCCAATCAAACATAGTACTTGGGTATCAAATCTGGTACTAGTCAGAAAGAAGAATGGCGATATCTACTTATGTGTGGACTTCCGAGACCTGATCAGAGCATCTTTGAAGGATCACTATCAATTGCCTTCTATGGAGTCAATCCTCCAAAGCATCCGCGAGGATCATAAATGTTCTCTCTATTGGATGGCTTCTACGGCTATAACCCGATTCGAGTTAAAGAGAAGAAGATCGGCCTAAGTTCGTTCACCACCAAGTGGGGAACATTTGCATATGCTAAAATTCCCTTTGGTTTATCTAATGCAAGGGCAACTTTCCAGCGAGCTATGGACATCGCATTCAGCGAACTGATCAATAAGTTTATTCTAATCTATTTGGATGACCTTACTATGTTCTCTAAATCTAAAGATGATCATTTTGATCATTTGGAATTAGTTTTTTAAAAATGCCAGGAGTTCGAGGTTTCCTTAAATCCAAAGAAGTGTGTATTCGGAGTACCACAAGGTAAGCTATTAGGGCATGTTGTGTTTAAAGAAGGTATTTCAATTGACCCCGAACGAGTAAAGGCTATTAAGGAGCTTCCTTAGATGATAAGAAGATTAATCCGATCTTTTTCGTAGAAGTAAATTTCGTTAGCAAATTTATTTCTGATTTCTGGGAATGATTAGGCCGATCACCCCTAATGCTAAAAAAAGGATCAAGAAGCTTTCAAATGGACAACAAAGAAGCTTCGGGAGGCTTTTGAAAAGGTCAAGGAAGCGATCTCCATAGCCCCAATGTTGATTAATCCAGATCAATGCAAAAATTTTATAATGTATGCCTTTAGTAGCAAGTCCAGTATTGCTACTGTCCTGACTCAAAGGGATAGCAAAGTAAAGGGAGAGCATCCAGTGGCGTTCTATTCCCGAACCCTAAAAGAATATGAGGTGAATTATAACTTCATCAAAAGACAGGCCTTTGCAATAGTAAAGGGACTTAAAAAGTTCTGCCATCTAATTTCCTATAACAAAGTTCTGGTATATGTTGCACATTCTAGTGTGCGGGAATATATCATGGAAGGAGAGATCACAGAAAAAAGGGCTAATTGGATTACCAAGATCCTGGAATATGACATGAGTCGAGGCCTACTAAGGCTGATAAAGGAAAGGAATGTGTAATTATATGGCATAGAATGAGAGGTACCATGGGAGGAATAGCGAGTCATCGATAAATGAATCAGGATCAGAAGATGATTGGCTGACAGATAGAATGAACTTCATGCAAACTAGAAGGTATCCGCCAGGCCTCTCATCCCAAAAAAGAAGGTATTACCGGCTTCAAAATTGTGGATATATGCTGATAGAAGTAATCTTTTTCAAAAGAAATTTCAATGGTGTGCTCCTGCGATGCGTTACTTCAGGGGAGGCACAGAAGATCCTCAACGCATTTCATAATAGCGACGAAGGTGGACATTTCTCCACCAAAACTACTGCCATCAAAGTCCTGCAAGCAGGATATTACTAGCCTACACTTTTCAGTGACTCCTACTCTCTGGTAAGGGCATGTAAGAAATGTCAGTTCTTCTCTGACAGAAGGAAGAGGTGTAATGCCCCTCAAACCTATAGAGTAGCCCGGATGAACCATTTTAGATGGGGAAGAGCTTGGACTTCGCCAAGGAATGATCAATCGGTTTTCTAGTGCCAGACATAAGTGGATTCTAACGGCTACAGAATACTTCACAAGGTGGGCGGAAGCTGTTCCCCTTAAGGGGGCAACAGAAACAGAGATTGTAGACTTCCTCGAAGCACTAGTGACAAGGTTCGGTGCTCTAAAGATAATCATTTTGGACAACTGAGACATTTCACAAGTCTGAAGGTATGTCACTTAGCATTAAAGAATGGCATATTCTTAAAACATCATCAAACTATTATCCACAGGGAAACGACCTAGCCAAATCAACAAACAAAAGCTTAGTCTGACTCCTTAAAAAGGTTGGCTCAGAGCACCAGAGGGAATGGCATAAAAATCTTTGAAAAGCGCTCTGGGCAAACCGCATAACTCCTAAGCAAGTCCTTAAGACTTTGCCTTATGAGCTGGTATATGGGAAGGAGGCGTTGTTACCTATCTCCATGGAGATCCCAGCAATACAGTTACTGAAATCCCTTGAGATAGAACAAAATGAAGCCATGGAGGTTTGGCTCGCCGAACTATTAGAAGTACAAGAAAAAAGAGAAAATTCCCTAATAGCAATGACAAGCCGTCAACAAGTGGTCAAACGATGGTTTGACAAGAAGGCTTTCGACCAAGGTCTGAAAAGTGGAGACTTAGTGCTAAAATATGACAGCAGGGCTGCGAAGCCAAGTCAGCACGGTAAATTTGATAGTCTATGGGAGGGACCCTTCAAAATCATTCGCTGCAGGAAACACAATGCTTTTGAGCTGGAAAATATGGAACAAAATGGTTAGAATCGGTCCAATGGGATTCATCTTAAGTTATTCCATTAGGCATTAAACTCTACCTTGTATAGATATAAAATAAGCTGTTTCCTTTCACATTTTTTGGCCTATTTTTTTTCTAATCAGTTGTCCTTCTACACATTTGTTCATTATCATGGGTGGGTAAAACTTTGGAGTTGATATTACACAAAATACACTCATACATGGGAAATAGCATACAAAATTTGCAAACCCAGAAAATTTTAAACACAGAAACAAAAAGAGCATGGATTTTTCCTTAAAACGAGAAGTATATATTTATATATATGTTCTTTGGTTACAAAATGGTTGGAGGGTCAATTTCCAAAATATCAAGTATCAAGGTATATTATATACGATAGCCTTTTATCAAGCTTATCTAAGGCAGGAGAGTTACATTTTGAGCAAGCAAGCAAAGGGGTTATCTATCCAAAGGAATGACTAGCAGCAATCGACGCATTCACTACAGCGTCCACTTCTTCCTCGTCCACGGGCTCTTCAGCGGCACTGGCAGCATCATTCGACGCGACCGTCGTTGGTGGTGGATACACCAGGTTCCTGAAGTTAGTGTACCAGTCTATGTCATAGAAAGGTATCACGTTGTAGCTCTGAAACAGGAAGTGAAGGGCCTAAGTAACCCTTTGCTAGTGCTGGTCACGGGTCTGTAGACGGAATCCGTTGAGGAATGGCAGCCAAACGACAAAAGCTTCTTCTTCGATAAAGCGACGCAGGTTGCTGGCTATTGGCAGGTCTATCCCATATGCAGCATGTGCAACGACCTCACCAAGCCCATTCAAGTATTTCTTCAAAAAGATTTCTTTAACCAGCTTCAGGATAAGTGGTCGAGGAACGCAAATGTCCAACATGGACGCTACAAAGTGTGAGCATATGTCGGTATTCACCCTATACTTATCCTCATATTCTACGCAATCCTTGCCTAGGACCCACTTAATGGCTACCAGAACTAGCGAATGCTTGTTCTTCGTCATCCTTTTTAGCCTCCTAGTGGAAATCTCACCTAGAAACACTGTCTATGATTTAAACGAGGTTAGGCGAATTGGGGTATCCATTTTCCCTGACACTGTCCCTGGGCTTCTAAGTTAATGTCAGAATTGTGCACCACCTAACCTATGAAAAGACTTGTTTAACGCTCTGCTACTAACCTATCACTTCTCAAATGCTAAGTTTGTTTTGCTCACTATCGACTGACCTATTTATAGAAAAATTGACAAGACACATGCTAATCCGCCTCTAAAAAATGTGATAATATGCTAGCTACTGTCTCAAAAATTGAGTCTGTGTTTGTTCACATTTTTGGGATAGTACAAAACTGATAGCACCGCTCAAGGCATGTTTAATTAAATGAAGTTGATTAATTATCTTTAAAAAGGTGGTGCTTGTTGGTGAGGGGACGTGTGGCCGTAGGCTATTGTGTCATCTCTCAAGTGCATCCTAGAGCCCAAGGCGATACTCATATCTTTTTAGACGGTGATCGTTTGCTTGGCGTAATCATTCCGGCTAGGATATTAATTACCAGCACATGCTAATGCAAGGTTAGAAGGCTAGTTGCAAGCTCAATTTCCAAGGAGATCAAGACATATCACATGATCTGTAAAAGTAATAATGAAATCTGGCCACCTCAGAATAGCAATCAGTTCATCTTGCATGAGTTGTAGGATTAACGGTACATGCCGAATTAAATGCAAAAGGATTGCTTTCGCCTACCATGTTGGGAAAAGTTGCTATTATTGCATGAAAAGGCTTAATATTTCAAAGTCTTTTTACAAATGCAAAGGAAGTGTAGAGTTATTTTCTGTCCGTCTATCTAGAGCAAACATATTTGTAGGCCAAGAGCTTACAAATTCTGCAGAGAAAGAAAAATGTCAGAATCCTCAGCTCAGCTGATATAAGAGGAGATTAGCTAGGAACTGTTCATGGCTATTCGTTCTTCGGTTGAGGTGTACGTATACGAGGATGTAGCATATGCCACGCCTGGTATACCCGTGAAGACAAGAAGAGCCCACACGGAAGAGCTGGATAGACCCAAAGAATGGAGTAACCAAAAAAAGGTTAAAGAAGAATAAAATAATATCTATGACCCAAAGCTTGCGAAGAACCCTAAATTCCTCAGAGAGGTGGCTTGTGCAAGGTTATCAGCAATAAAGGCAGACCAATTCATGGCAGGAAGAGTCTGGTATAGTGTTCTCCCACAATATATGGTCCCACTGGTGCATTATTGCCCAGAGGTGGTCGATGCAGCTTTTCAGCGCTATAATCCAGATACCCATTGCATTGAAGGTCGCAATTTAAGGGTTCATATCAACCTAGAATCCATTTGGCACATGTTATGTATCTCGGACCCAAGTAGGAGGAAGGAGACTATCAAGCCCTTTCGCCCAAGCAAGGGGGAGAAAATATGGAGGAAAATGAAAACCGGCTCAGATTTCTTGTTAGAAGACACTAATAAGAAAAGTATCGCATCCGCTAAAGCACCAAGTATCTCATTATCGCGTG